>VWZX01005644.1:2975-25453 GCA_013399015.1 Galbula dea
GGGGGGGCGGGGAGTTGGTGTATAACAAAGGGGGACCTAGGGTGGTGGTATATGAAACTTAACGAATATGTATGGTAGCCTGTTGCATATGTAATACTTTGTAGCCGTGTTGACAGTTTCAGTTGTAATATCCCGCAAACTTAATGAATGTGCATGGTAGCCTGTTACACATGTAATACTTTGTAGATGGTAGCCTGTTGCATATGTAATACTTCGTAGCATAAATAGAGCATGGTTCGCGGCAAGGTGTGGGTATTTTTGGTGGAGTTAACCCCTGTGCACCCAGCGCTGAGAATAAACCTTTCTGTGAGTAAAATATTGATTAATTTTCTTAAATCAGGTCAGTGGCTGCGCTGAGTGTCTGTGCCTGGCTTTAGTACCACAGGACAGTGTGAGCGACACCTGTGTACGATGTGATCAGGTAAACGACTTGCTATCCTTACTGGCAGAGCTCAAGGAAGAGGTCGAGAGACTAAGAAGTATTAGAAATAGTGAAAAGGAAATAGACTGGTGGAGTCACACAATTTCAACCTCAAAATAAGTCCTTCAGGAGATGGTGAAGACCTGCTCCCCCTGCCACCAGGCAGATGGCACAAACAAAGTAGATGAGAGGGAAAGGAAACAGGTCCCTTATTGAAGAGGTAAAAAAAGTACCTCCTTACCACTATCACCTCCCCAGGTGCCCTTAGAGAACAGGGGGCAGTGGCAACAAGCACCCGCTTGGCGTGGCAGGAGCGTTGCCTCAGTTATTCCCCCCACCTCCCAGGTGCCCTTGCAGAACAGATATAATGCCCTGCAAGTAGAACCAGCCAATGAGGAAGAAGAATCATCTGGCTTGGCAGTATTCCTGAGATTAAGGAAGCCCAAACGCAGCATCCAGACATCTTCTACCAAAAAAAAAAGAGAGAAGAGTCATTGTTATATGTTATTCCCTTCTGAAGGGAACAGAAGGCCCAATATGCAGACCTGACCCACTTCAAAGGGAAGTCTGCTGTCTCCCCATGGCCCAAGTTAAATATATGATACAAAAGCTTCCTACCCTAATACAACCCACAGATTATTATCCATTATTGACTTTCCAGGTAGGCAGCGATGACCTTGAAAGAAGAAAACTGAGGAATGTCAAGAGAGACTTCAGGGCCTTGGGTCAACTGGTCAAGGGGGTGGGAGCACAGGTAGTGTTTTCTTCTATTCCCCTGTTGGAAGGACCAATCCTGATAGGCTGAGGAGGACCCACCAGATCAATTCTTGACTTTGACCCTGGTGCCACCATCAGGACTTTGGGTTCTTTGACTGTGGAGCAACTTATATGATGCTGGGCCTACTGGAGAGAGATGGGGTGCATCTCTCCCAAAGGGGGAGAAGGTTGTTATCACGAGGGTTGGCTGGGCTTATTGACCGTGCTTTAAACTAAATTCAAAGGGGGAAATGGGGAAAACCTGGCTTGCAGGAAACAAACCTCAGACATTTGTGGAGTGTTGTGCCATCTCCACTGCTGTCTCAGGGTTTGTACCAGTCAGGCGGTACTCTTGTATTGGAAACTTGCTCAAATGCCTGTACACTAACGCACGCAGTATGGGGAACAAACAGGATGGACTAGAAATCTGTGTGTGATCTCAGGACCATGATCTCATTGCAATCACTGATACATGGTGGGACAGCTCACATGATTGGAACACTGTCATGGATGGCTATGTCCTTTTTAGGAGATAGGCTGGCAAGACGAGGTGGTGGAGTTGCTTTGTATGTGAGAGAGCAACTGGAGTGTATCGAGCTCTCCCTGGGGGACAATGAAGACCAGGTTTAAAGCTTGTGGGTAAGGATTAAGGGGGAGACTAGTATGTGAGACATTGTGGTGGGTGTTTACTACAGACCACCTGATCAGGATAAGGAAGCTGATGAGGCCTTCTACAAACAGCTGGAAATAGCCTCACAATCACAGGCTCTGGTTGTCATGGAGGACTTCAATTACCCTGATATTTGTTCGGAGAGCTACACAGCCAGTCACATGTAATCCAGTAGGTTCCTCCAGAGCATCAATGATAACTTCGTAACACAGGTGGTGTAAGAGCCAACAAGGAGAGGAGTACTGCTGGACCTTGTGCTGACAAAGAAAGAGAAACTGGTTGAGGATGTGAAGGTAGGGAGCACCCTTGGCTGTAGTGATCACGAGATGGTGGAGTTCAGAATCACGGGCAGTTGGCACAGGGTCACAAGCAAGATTGCTGCCCTGGACTTCAGAAAGGCCATCTTTGTCCTTCTTAGGAAACTGCTTGCAAAAATCCCGTGGGATAGGGCTCTAGATAGCAAGGGGGCCCAGGCAAGCCAGCTAATACTCAAGCGCCATTTCCTCTAGGCTCAAGATCAATGCATCCAAATGAGTAGGAAATCAAGTTGGAGAGTTAGGAGATCTGAATGGTTGAGCAGGGAGCTACTGCATAAATTTAAGCAGAAGAAGGAAAGAGCATGGAAGAAGGGGCCGGCCACTTGGGAAGAATACATAGAGGTGGTCAGAGGATGCAGGGGTGCAATAAGGAAAGCTAAAGCCTCCTTAGAACTTAAACTGGCAAGGGAGGTAAAGGACAACAAGAAAAGCTTTTTCAAGTATGTTGGAGGCAAAAGGAAGACTGGGGGAATGTGGGCCCTCTGCTGGATGAAGTGGGTGCCCTGGTGACTGATGATGCAAAGAAGGTGGAGTTACTGAATGCCACCTTCACCTTGGCCTTTACTACTAAGGCCAGCTCCCAGGAGTCCCAGACCTTCAAGACCACAGAAGAAGTGTTGGGGAAGGAAGTTTTTACCTCCATCAAAGAGGCCTAGGTCAGAGATCAGTTGAGCAAACTGAACATCAACAAGTCCATGTGCCCAGATGGGATACACCAGGGAGTGATGAGGGAGATAGGAGAGGTCATTGTTAGGCCACTCTCCATAATATTCGAGAAGTCCTTGAGAACAGGAGAAGTGCCTGAAGACTAGAGGAAGGCCAATGTCATCCCAATCTTCAAAAAGGGCAAGAAGGAGGACCCGGGTAACTATAGGCTGGTCAGCATTACCTCCATCCCTGGAAAGGTGATGGAACAACTTGTTCTTGCCACCATCTCAAAACATGTGGAAGAAAGGAGGCTTATCACAAATAGTCAACGTGGATTCAGTAAGGGGAAGTCATGCTTGACTAATCTGATAACCTTTTATGATGGCACAACCAGGTGGATAGATGAGGGGATTGCGGTGGATGTGGTATTCCTTGACTTAAGCAAAGCCTTTGATACTGTCTCCCATGGTATCCTCACAGCCAAGCTCAAGAAGTGTCGATTGGCCAATAGTGCAGTGAGGTGGATTGGGAACTGGCTGAAGGACAGAGCCCAGAGAATTGTGGTCAGTGGAGCAGAGTCTAGCTGGAGGCCTGTGACTAGTGGTGTCCCCCAAGGGTCAGTGCTGGGTCCAACACTTTTCCACATATTCATTAATGACCTGGACGAAGACACAGAGTGTACCCTCAGCACGTTTACTGATGATACGAAGCTGGGGAGAGTGGCTGGCACACCAGAAGACTGTGCTGTCATCCTGCGTGACCTGGACAGGCTGGAGAACTGGGCAGTGAGAAATTTAATGTGGTTCAACAAAAGCAAGTGTAGGGTCCTGCATCTGGGGAAGAATAACCCCATGTATCAGCACAAGCTGGGGGCTGATCTATTGGAGAGCAGTTCTGGGGAGAAAGACCTAGGGGTTCTGGTGGACAGGAGGATGACCATGAGCTAGCAGTGTGCCCTTGCAGCAAGGAAGGCCAATGGCACCCTAGGATACATTAAGAAGAGTGTGGCCAGCAGGTCAAGGGAGGTTATCGTCCCCCTCTACTGCGCTGATGAGGCCCCACCTGGAGTACTGTGTCCAGTTCTGGGCTTCCTGGTTCAAGAAGGACAGGAAACTACTGGAGAGAGTCCAGCGCAGGGCCACCAAGATGATCAAGGGAGTGGAGCATCTACCCTATGAAGACAGGCTGAAAGAGCTGGGTCCTTTTAGCCTGGAGAAGAGGAGACTGAGGGGAGAACCTCATAAATGTCTATAAATATGTTAAGGGCCAGTGTCAGGAAGAAGGAGCCAGGCTCTTCTCAATGTTATCCAATGTTAGGATAAGGGGCAAAGGGAACAAGTTAGAGCATAGGAGGTTTAATGTTAATATGAGGAAGAATTTTTTCACAGTAAGGGTGAAGGAACACTGGAACAGGCTGCCCAAGAGGGCTGTGGAGTCTCCTACTCTAAGGTCATTCGAGGCCCTCCTGGACTCTTTCCTGTGTGACCTTATCTAAGGTGTCCTGCTTTGGCAGGGGCGTTGGACTTGATCTTTCTAGGTCCCTTCCAACCCCTAACATTCTGTGGGGTTTCTGGAGGAAAATAGACGTATAGTGGACATAACTGTGAGCAATCTTGGACATTGTCTGACAGGATTCTGTTCTCATGGGAAGGCACACTGTTTGGGACACTGTTATTATGAGAAAGCCTGAAAACTTGGACTCTGTACTGTGTGAAAGTTATGTTGGGAGAACAGACTCAAGGGCAGTGTGTTTGTGCAGTCCCGGAACAAGGAGACTAACGGCCTTGCCACCTGCAACAACAAGAACCTGACAGGAAGAGTCAGAGATAGAGATTGATGCCTTGTGGTCAGTAGGTCTTAGCAAATCATATGTAATGTTTAGGAGAGTGGACAATGCATGTAACCAATTGTAATTTGGGCTACCACGTGGCACGTTTGTAGAAAAATGTATATAAGCAGAGTGTGTGCTTAATAAAATTGACTTCTTGCCGTATTCATATTGAATCGAGTGCGGAGTCCGGGACTTCTGCGTCGCTACAACATTCTATGATTCTATGACAGAGAGAAAATAAAATACATGAAAAAAGCAAGGGACAAAGAAAGACAGAGACACAGACAAAGATTATAGCAGACCGACAAAGCTTATATCAACATCCATGGTGCCTGAGGCATCCTGTTGGTCCTCGCAGTGTTAGGTATCCTGATGGTGAGGTTGTGTTCTTGGCTTCTGGTGGTCCATTTTTAAACTGTCTCAATCCCATGGGGCTGGGGTGGGGGATGGGATGTCTCCACACATACAAGGACGTGCAATGGCAGTCAACCATTTCATGGTGGTGCTCGGTTCCAGTAACCAGCAATGTTAGTCAAAAGTCTGCCATGTTCTCTCTCCTCTGGTCTACTAGCTGCCCCTCATCTCAGGCATAGTCAGACCTTCCTCTGGACTAAATGGATTCTGTCAGTTGGCAAGAGGGGCTGGTTTTGTTCCTGTCACAAGAAGAGAAAGCAACCACAGTTTTCTTTCCTTCATTTTTGCCTGGGCAACTGATTCCTTCTGGTCAAATACTGGGCCATGGCAGATGACAAGAAGACACTCCTAAGTGATCTCATTCCCATGGGCTTCCCAGATCTCCCAATGTGGGCACACTGTCCCAGGTACCGTTAACTTTTCCATGTGTCTTTTAACACGAGTGGGTTAGAACCTGGACTGTTCTAGTCCCCTTGATTTCCTAGAGTTCTTCAGTTAAAGAGACATTCACTGCAGGCGGGGAATAGCAAAAAGGGACATGAACATTTCAACTTCTCTAGAAGCCTTTTTGTCACAACTAGTAGAAGGAACACCCAAAGGGTGAGCTAGTAGGTCCATATTAGACTTCTGTCTAAGGTGGCAGATACATTTACACAGAAGAGTGTATTGATTATCAGGGTCTTCTATTTGACTGCTCTATTGTGTCTTGAGGGGCTCCATCCTGGGTTCCATTGCATGTGTACAGGGCAGTGCAGGGCCTTGGACACGTGCTGGGGCTGTGCTTTCCGGGTTTTAGTATCAGTATTTCTCCTGGTATAACTGCCTAGGGTGGTCTTCTTCCCTGCAGATCCCATCATGGGGAGAGTGCCACAGGCCTTCCGGCGAGCGGGACAGAACGACACACATCAATATGATGCAGGTTCAAATCCAACTTTAATCATAAGGCTGCACCCTTATATAGCATAGTTCGTCCCGTACACACGATCACGCTTGGTGCATGCATAGATTTATTGGCTGCCCTATCTTGTCCATGCGCCTAAATATTGCAGGTGATTTGCTAAGACCCACTGACCACAAGGCATCAATCTCCATCTGTGACTCCTCCTGACAGGTTCTTGTTATTACAGGTGGCAGGGCTGTTGATCTCCTTGTTCCGGAGCTGCACAAACATGCTGCCCTTGAATCTGCTCTTCTCAGGACATTTTCACACAGTACAGAGCTCAAATCTGCAGGTTCTCATAACAAGTGTTCCAAAACAATATACTTTCCCAAGAGAACAGAATCCTGTCAGACAATGCCTAAGATGGCTCACTACACATCCATTTTCCTCCAGAATATAGCTAGAGCCCCAACAGGAGAGCTGTCCTACTGTGAGGGAACAGCCCTGCCCTTCAGTGTACCCATGTGCTTCCCAGTGGTGTGCAGCCAGGGACTGCAGTGCTAAGATGACCCTGGCCTGTATGTGAGAAACAGTGTTGGTGTGAACAGAGCATAGGCTGGTCCTGCTTCAGAGCACCTGGGGAGCCTGGGAAGCTGAGTATGGGCAGTGTCACCCTCAGTGTTTGTGCTATGCTTGACTTGGTGCCTGTCCTGTACCACCAAAGGAGCCCAGAGCCCATGGACAGCAATGGTGTCTTTGTGGGAAGGGAGAGTATGAGGGGACCCTCATGTGGTCCATGAGGCATCAAGTGACTAAGCCATATTTCTGAGCCCACCAGTGGGTTCAGGAATTCCTTTGGGACACACAGGAAACCACAGGCACCTGAGAGATGCCAGGATTTAGAACGTTGCCTGGGACTGAAGGCCAAGGTCTAAACCCAACTTTTTTAGCATCATTGAAAGCATACGTAGATATTAGCATTAATAGTGAAGCCACAAGCCATAAGAAGTCAGAGGGTCATTGCACTGCAGGACCCCAAGTTGCTGTGGGGATGCTGTCTGCCCTGCTGCCACCTGCCCAGTCACCCTCTGTCTGTAAATGGTGGAGTGGTGGCCAGAAAGTTGGTCTTTGGGCATAGAGTGCTCTCCTGGAGCTGCAGTGGCCCAAGGTGTTGGGCTCACAACACTGGAGACTTCATTGCATAGGCTTAGTGTGGCTGGTACCAATCCTAACTGGTGAATTACCTTACCCTGCATGTGTGGAGATCAGCTGTGTTCTGACAGAAGCTGAAGGACTATATGAGGTACATACCTGGTCTGCCTGCACCATTGGATGAAGAACTATTCCAAAGCAATGCTGTTTCCCCTCACTACTCCTCACACCCTTTGCAGAAATATCCTCACTGATGGCCATTGTCTGTGGGGTAGACAGGGATGTCTTCTTCAGCTCCAAGGGAGAGCGCACAGAACAAAATCTTCTGCAGGGAGTCCCTGAGCAGACTAGAAGGATTACTGCATGATGAAGGACAACCTGGAGCACCAAGCTTAGATGCAGCACAACTTTAATGAGTGTAAAGAAGAAAAGGAAGCGGCTCACACAGAGCACCAGGGGCAGCCATTAAGATGGAGTGGAGTCCCTGCAGGGTGTCCATCTGCCTGACCCTGCAGAGGGAGGGAGGCCATCAGGTGCCCACTGCCTGGGCTGTCATTGACAGACAGTGATAGCGAAGAGAAGAGATAGAGACGAGAGCAGAAGAAGGAAACAATGCCTCCTTCTCTCCAGCACCATGTTCTGAGGTCCTGGAGTTTCTTGCCCCAGGAGATTGCCAGCAGCTTTAGCAGGGGCGGCATGGTCTGCAACAGTAGCGGTTGGTGATACAGGAGAGGTCAAAGCCCCCGGAGTTGATGGGCACTCCATCACAGCTGAGGATGCTGCCAACAGCAGCAGAGGTGGAGGAGCCCACAACAGTGTTCTGTGGGTAGGAGCTGAGGATGGGTCCGGGCAGGGTCACCACCACAGGGGAGGGCTCAATGACAACAGTGGAGCTCTGGCACTGCCTGCAACAGGGCTCAGTGCAGCTGTTGGCCAGCGGGGTTGGGCAGCAGGGCTGGCAGGGCTGGCACTGATCACAGCAGGACATGTGTCTGGGCCAGAGACGCACCTGAGAGAGCGGTTAGGGGAAAGCAGAAAACAGGGATGCATGAGAAGCAGCACTGCACCCAACCACAGTGGAGCCAAGGCTCCTCTTGGAACATTATATGCTGTCCACCTCTAAGCTCTGGAGTCAGCTCAGCTAAATCTCAGCCTCTCTCCGCAGAAGACCTTCTCTCCCCTTCCCTCTCCCAGGAGAAGCATCTCCCAGCCTTGTATAGGACAAATCAATATCAGCTGAGACATGCATAGAGGAAAGACCTGATCTTGAATAAGGAGAAGCAGAAAGGAGAAGGAGTAGGAACAGGAGAGAAGAAGAAGGAGGAGAAGAAGAGGGACAAGGACAAGGACAAGGAACAGAGGCTTCACATTCACCTGGTTCCCAAGGAGAAGGAGGTGAGAGAAATGGATGAGAGAGCAGAGAGTTGCCTTTTATAGTAGTCCTGCGCTGCCTCAGGCCCACAGGCTCCTTTGTGGAAGGAATAATTCTCTGACAAGCTCATGACAAATGCAAACCATGCCAGCTAATGGTATGGGCTGTGTCCTGGTTTCTTGCCGTGCTGCCTTTTCATTTCCTGCTTTATTCCACCTCCTTTCACAGTACCACAGTATGTTAGGACTTGGAAGGGACCTTGAAAGATCATCTAGTCCACCCCCCCGCCACATCAGGATTCCCTAAGACTAGGTCACAACAAAGCTTCCCTGACCGGGATTTGAACTCAGGTCCTGGATGTGAGAGTGCTGAATCATAACCACTAGACCATCTCCTCATACCCTTTTCCAGCTGATACCTAACTTCTTTTAAGTATGTGCATGTGTGTTCCTGTACAAATCATTTAGACAACTCACAGCCTGTGACAGTTTAAAAGAATCAGTAGATAGAAAGGTGTGTCTAGATTTCTAAAGTATATTGTTATCCTGTCACTAAAGGCAAGATTTTCTGAATTTTTTGCTACATGCAATTGTTAATATATTCTCTAGAATTCTACTTTTTTCAGCTGTTGAAGCTTAATTAAATTGGAATGCAGTGTGGACAAATTGAACTATTTTCCCTTTGTATGTTTACTTATTTACTCAGTATATATAAAAGAATTGAGCTGACATGAATTGTGCAATGTTTACATATGTCATTTATATGAAACCACACCGAAGTCCCCTAGCACATTTTTCAGGAAGCTGGAGACAAGAATATCCTAAGATGATATACAAGGGAAGCATAATACATGTAAGAAAACATCTTATTAATGTTAAGGAAATTATCTTGAAGCAGCAAACAGAATACTATAAAATGAAGTTGAAATGTATTTTCTATGATTATTAAAATAGATACAATCTTACAATGCTTAAGCAGATCAAATGAATATTCAGGGTAATAAAAAAGGAAATGAGACTCTTCGAAACATCTAAACAATGGATTAGACATTAATTTAAATGATTTATTTGTATTTGTTATGACTGTAAAATAAAAACTCTAGAACATAAATGCAAAGCAGATTTTATTTAGCCTGACAATAATATAGAAGCAACGGTATAGGTTACAACGATTATTGCCTGTATGAACACCCTGACAGAAATTTGGACATTACTTGCCTTGAATAAAAATAGACATTTTTTTCCTACTCATTTCTCTGTGTTAGGTCAGTAAAATGCCATTTCAAACTATATCATCCCTATGTGGATAATCTGAGAGGTTATTTATGCATTGAAAAGCCAATGCTAATATGAATAAAATAAAAACCTGTAGTAAGACCAGCTGCAGCATACATAGAAATGGTTGTTGTCTTTCCTTTTGAAATTATTCCATAACCTATATTAAAATATTTCAACTAATGTCATTTCAGAAAGACAACTTTCTAACACTAATTCTGAACTTCACTATGTATTCAGCATATGTATCATCAGAGCCACTTCACCCCTGCTGTCAGGAGGCTGTGTTTGTTAATAATAATGATAATAACAATACATGATACAAACCTGAGCAGTAGAACAATAGAAAAGGTTTCCTTGTCAAAAAGAGAAGGGAGAAAAAATGGCATGCAAAACACTAGCTCTGAACAGGGATTACACTATAGCTTCAGGATAAAAGGATGAGAAAATGAAGTATTTATAACAGACATTATGCCAAATTCACCAGACATAAAAAAGCCATTGATTAGCAAGGAAAAATCTGTAGTGCATGTTACAGAGAGCTGAACATTTCACAAAATCACAGAATGTTAGGATTTGGAAGGGACCTTAAAGATCATCTAGTTCCAACACCCCTGCCTGGCAGGGACACCTTCCAGTAGAGCAGGTTGCTCAGGGCCCCATCAAGCCTTGTCTTAAAAGCTACCAGGGATGAGGCTTCCACAACCTCTCTGGGCAACCTGTTCCACTGTCCAACCACCCTCATAGTGGAGAACTTCCTCCTAATATCGAACCTAAATCTACCCTCCTCTAGCTTACACTCATTTCCCCTGGTTCTATCACTGTCTGACCTCCTAGAAAGTCCCTCACCAGCTTTCTTGTAGCCCCCTTCAGATACTGGAAGGCCACAAGAAGGTCTCCTCGGAGCCTTCTCTTCTGCAGACTGAACAATCCCAACTCTCAGTCTGTCCTCGTAGGAAAGGTGCTCCACTCCTCTGATCATTCTCGTGGCCCTTCTCTAGACTCGCTCCAGCACCCCCATATCCCTTTTGTAATAGGAGCTCCAGAACTGGATGCGATATTCCAGGTGGGGTCTCACGAGAGCAGAGTAGAGGGGGAGAATCATGATTCTATGATTCTATGACCTCACATGGATTTCTAACTCCTCCTCTTTATTCCCAATGCTGCATGCACCGGTATACAGGCATTTCAGAGTGCGAGCTGAGCATGCCAATTCTACCCTATGGGTGTGGGAGGCCTTCCTGTCTGTATTAGTACTAGCACTAGAACACTGGCCCACTGGTGCAGACCTGGCAACAACTCCAGCCCCCTTCGAAACTAGTTTAAAGCCCTATGGATGAGCTCTGCTAGTTCTTGTCCTAGAATCCTTTTTTCCCTGGAAGATAAACCTTTCCCACCTCTTATCATTTGGCCTGCTATCTTGTAATACCAGGCATTATCAAAGAACCCAAAGCCCTGCCTGTAGCACCAGTCTCAGAGCCAGGTATTTATGGACTGAACTCTTCTACTCCATTCCATATCATGATCAGGTACTGGAAGAAGGGAAGAGAAAATAACTTGGGCCCCACACCCTTTTACCAACTGTCCCAAGGCCTTGAAATCTCTCTTCATTCCCCTCAGACTACAGGATGCAGCTTCCTCTCCACCTGCCTGAAAGATCAGTAGTGGATAAAACTCTGATGACTGCACCATGTTGGGAAGTTCCCTAGTAATATCCCCAATTCGGGCTCCAGGAAGGCTGCAGACCTTCCTCTGATGAGGTTAACCCTGCATATGGGACCCTCTGCTCCCTTTAGGAGCGAGTCTCCAACAACCACAACTCTTCTCTTCCTTTTTGTGGAAGAGGTTGTGATATGTCCAGGAAGGCTAGCTGACTGCGGCAACACCTCTGATACAGGTTGCCTGTCAGCCACATCCCCATTAGACTGGCTGTCTTCCAGCAGGGCGTCATACCTATTTCTCAGAGGCATCTGGGTAAACGAGGCAGGCAAGGAAGGCACTTGCCTTCTGTTGCAGCCATCAACTTTCCTCCAGCCACCTGTTTCATTTAGGCCTCTACCTTCCACCTTTGCCCAGCCTTCTGTTACAAGGGCCCCATTCCTATGGTGTATGGGGGACTGAAAAGGCAGGGGAGGTCGGGAGGAGCCTCTCTTGCCTCTCCCACCTCTCCGGGGAGGGACCTGCCTCCATTCCCCCACCTCACTAGGGTAATCCTTTAGCAGGCGGCAAGAGGGAGTGGGATCTGCTACTTCTCGTGCACCCCTCACCTGCTGCCCCTCTGTCAGGGATTGCAAAGGCTGGCTCCACCATTCTATCTCCTTTTCACGTTCCTTTCTAGTCCTTAACCTCGTGACTTCTTCCTTCAGCTCAGCCACTATACTGAGCAGATCATTCACCTGTTCACATCTGAGACAGGAGTTATCTCCGCTACCTTTCATAGCAATTTCCAGGCTCTGGCGCTCTCCACAGCTAGAGACCTGGACACCAGCATGTTTGCAGGGGGCCTCAGTCTGGGTGCCCACAGTTTATCTAACAGCAGCCCTCAGCTGAGTTACAACCATTCCCAGAGATTTACATGAGACTGACCTCACAGACAGCGGCAACACGCCTGTATAACTCACCCTGCTCCTTGACTGACTGTTTCCTGGGCTGGTTAAATAACCCGGCTGGACTGCACTCCTCCCCGAGCTGCTGCTGCCCCTCCCACAAGGAAACAGGCCGCCGGCTCTTGCACGTGATCTAGCACACAGCTATGCAAACTCCTTTCCCATAGGAAGACTTCTGGAAGTATCAGGATGAGAGCCCCAAGGATTTCTGGGGCAGGCACATGTCAGCAGAGGCAGAAGAAGTGCTGATGTCAGCTGAAGTGCTGATGGCATCCTGTATAGGCAGGTGATGTGCACCTGGGTCATTCCTGTGGGTTTCTTTGTGGTCAAGTGGTCAGGAAACGGGCACCGCTCTTGTATTTCTGGTCCAGATGCCCAAGGACTCCCATGTGAGGGGACATGCCACTTCCTTGTCTCTTGCTCCCCCATCTCTCCCTGACGGTCCTTCATTGTTGCACACAGGTGAGCTTCTGCTGGGAGGCTTTGGCCCTATAGCAACACTAAGAGTGCTCTCATGACAATTTTGCTGGCCTCATTTGCATCATGCCCTCTGTGTGCAGTCTCTGTGGCTCTTCAGGGAACAGCAGGAGCAGGTCTGGGGCTTTTTTTCCTCTCTGAGTACTTGTGTCCTTTTCTGCCATTGACCCCTGCATCTCTTCTCCCAGCCTCTTCTCAGCAGTCTCCCCTTCCTGATCTTTTTGTGGCTTCAGGTGAGCATACAGATTGTTCCATCCAGACATGCATGAGCACAGGTCTGTCAGTCTGTACTTTTGTGACCCTCCTCAAGAGGATGTATGCAGGAAGACTCTCCCCTGATGTGTCCATGAGCACCACAGTGTAGCAGGTTACCCTTACTAGAAGGAGCCCATATGCAGCTGAAAGGTCATAGCTTTGGCCTGGGAGAGAGTTGCTCACAGAACTGAAATGCAGCCTCTGCCTCATGCACCCTCTGCCTCCTGCACCCTCTATTTTTTGGTGTCTGTAGATGGAGAAAAGCCAAGAAAGCCTGTTCACCTATGCAGTCCATTGTCCCTGAGTAGATCTCTTTATGGTGCAATGTTGGTGGTGAGTTGGATGGGACAGCGGCTCCTCATGTTTACACCAATTGTAGGTGTAGTTCTACAGCTCATGAGCCCATTGCTGAGTGAGGCAGGGACTAAGATCTCCCACCAAATGGACTAAAGGGAACAGGGTCCAGATTTTGATGTCTTTTAGATGTAGGATAGTTGGACTGACCCAATTTAGAGGGAGTGTTGCTGAAGGCTGCCCCATTCACTTTGTTGGGCTTGCTGAGATCATTGCCAGCTGGTGCTGCTGGGAGGCATCAGCCTGGACCAAGTCTCCCTCCCTCAGGAACAGATTTAAAGCTTAAATTCTAGTGCTCAGCCAAACCCCATCTGCAGATGTGACACATATGTCTGTATCTGGCAATGGTCATGGACCCCCACTGGTCTCTGTTTGGATCCTGACATGCAGGTATTGACCTGAGACCTGCCTCATCTCTGGGAACACACCTGGGGATTGTTGGACTTGTTTGAACCTTGATTACAACCTTGACTCATAATGACTCTGTCTCACTGATGTGCTGTTGATGTTGTTCAACCCTGAAGGACAGCTAAGTACCACACAGCTTCTCACTTACTCCCCCCAGGTAGGATGGAGGGGAGAATTGGAAGTGATTCAAAAGAAAACAATTGCTCATTGCTCATCCCCAATTAAGTGATGCTGAGACATTCTCTGAATGACGGCAGCCCCTACCAGCTTCACACCCGTTTTATTGAGGAGCATGACATCATATGGTCTAGAATACCCCTTTGGTCTGTTAGAGTCAGCTCTCCTGGCTATGTCCCCTCCCAGCTTCTTGTGCACCTCCAGCCTACTGGCTAGTAAGTCAGACTAAGGAACAGAAAAAGCCTTGACACTGTGCAATCACTGCTCAGCACAACAAAAGAGTCTCTGTTTTATCAGCTCTACAGTCATCACAAATCCAAAACACAGCCCCATACGGGCTACTGCGAAGAACCTTAACTCTATCCCAAGCAAATCCTGTGTGGCAAGGGGATAACAGAGAGCATCTGTCACTCAGTTAGTGCCTGGCTCAGCCCTAATCCTTGACACTGGCAATGGGCAGTGAGGTATGGATACACAGGGTTGGTCACAGTGCTACCGGGTGTGAAAGGTGAACGTGAGCTGTGGATGACCAAAGCTGTGCTGATTCTTCAAGCTGTTTCTCCCACTCCCTGCCTCTCTGCCTGTCACTTCCCTCTTTCCCTCTGAGTGTCTGCTCTGAGTTCTTGTACAGTCTCCATCGACTTTATTCGTACAAACTTATTTGCATGTATGGCTGCCTTTCAATATACCCACTTTTTACATCATGCATTGAACAGTTATTACCCCGAATTTAGACATCTGTCCTTTGCTGTAACACCCATTCTCCCAGCTGGTCTCTCCATCCATCCATCCATCCATCCATCCATCCATCCATCCCTCCTTTGACCCATCTTTCCATGCATTTACCGTCTCTAATTCCTACTCCTACTCTATGATAGCCTTTCCTTCTCTTTCACTTTGTTTTCTTCATATCTGCAGACACAAGTTTTCTTTCCTGCCTTTCTATTATTCCTCTGCTTCCATACAACCCCCTGTGCATTCAGCATTCATTCTTGTTCTGAATTCAACCCTCTATCCTACACTGTAATAGTCCCAAACCTCCTGCCTGCTTCCATTCTTCATCTGTTCAGCCATCCATGCATCTAGGATTCTCTCTATGCATCTAATTCCCTCCCAGCCTTTTCCCTTTGCTTCACAAACCTCCACCCTCTGGGCTGTGCTTTAGAGGTCTTTTTGATCTGGCAGAGACAGGAGAAGAGGTCAAGTTGCAAGCATCTTGTTTGTCCTACTGGCAGATCTCTGGGCGTCCCATGAAAGGAGAGCGTGACATGGCTCTGATTTTCCTGGCAGCCCTGGTGGAACTAGCAGACTTTGGTAAGCTTGGCTTTCAGGCTGTAGAGAATGAGGCAAGAGTTTGTGCAGCTGGTGGTGGAAGGGAGGAGACCTGAGTCCTGACTCCCCAAGGGAACTGGAAGTGTTTCTGTAGCGAGAGTCGGGGGTGCAGATGGGTACAGCAGATACTCTAGGTGATATCAGGAGTAATGGGCATCAAAGGAGGAGTAAGAGCTCACCTGAATTTCTGAATGTGCTGCTAATACATATGAAGACTGAAAGAAGGAAAGATGCTAGAGGACAGAGTGATGTAGCTTATAGGAGCTTCTCTCCTCAATGTATGGGATAGAGTGCCATACAAGGACAGGGCAAGGGCAAAGGATGCTAATTGTCATATAGAGGAACTATTCTAGCAAGAAGATATGGTCAGAAGTGGACAAGGCACATGTCTGCTGTAGCTAAAGGAGAGACCAGCAGTTAACATAACACAGAGGCAGATATGGAGAGAATCAGTGAACTGAAAGACCAGTGAGTATTACTGGAAAGCAGGATGATCTAGGGGGGTGAGGAGTGACAAGAAGGTGCAGAAATAAGTGTGCAGGGACAAAGAGCTCAGCTTTTCAGAGTGAAGGAAAAGTGAGCTGGAAAGTGGAGGCAGAGAGCAAGCTGATGAAGTTATGGATGGACAGGTACACAGGCAAGCAAAGCTGAAAGCCCTTTCTGGCTTTACAGGTTATGCCCAAAAGGACTCTGTTCTCCAGTTCCCAGCAGAAATGACCATCAAGGTAGGATTCAAAGCAACCCTGCACTGGAATTTCTCCATCAACTATTCCAATTCATACATCTTTTGGTACCAGCAGCATGAGATCCAGTCCCCTCAGACACTGCTGTGGGTGAGCAAGCACAAACCTCACATGGATTCAGGGAGGTTCTCCTCCGAACTGTCTGTGGAGGCCTCCCAGGTGCTTCTGTATGTACGGAACATGAACCTCCAGGACAACGCTGCCTATTTCTGTGCACTGAGCCCACACTGGTGCCTACATCTTGCAGCAGTGCACAGAAATGTGGGGGATGCTCCGAGGGGTGGTTCCCTTCTGGCCACTGCTTGCATGTAGCTCTGAGCTTAGCCTGCCCAGCAGTGGCACCTGGGGGCTGCAGTGAGGCTGGGCCTCTGGATTCCCAGCCTGAGATGCTGTGATGCATTTCAGTGTGACTTTACAGCTGCACCCAGATTCAGGGTCTTTGATAAAGAAAAGAGTCGAAGAAACCTGACTTGAAGACTACATCATAAATAGTTTGGGGACTTGGCCAATCACATTAAAGTATTTGCACAACAAAGCCCAGAAGGGGTGGAACTGTGGACTGTTAAAACATGATGTGGAGTTTTAGACGTGGAAATGCCCTGACAGGTGTAGCAGATAGCGTAGAGATTCGAATATTTTAAATTAAATACTTAAAATTACACTTAGATACTGGACAGAGAGAAGGAAGGGGAGTTTAAATTTTGTTGGCAGTCTTATGCTAGGAGTAAAGTCTACAGGTAGAGATATCTGACATTGCCAAATTTTATCTTAAGCCAGAGTATGATTCAATGGAACAGCCACAAGAATGAGATACATGTACACCCAGAAATCATCAGACTAGATGGAGAAATACACATCTACTTCCTAAAGCAATGAACCAGCTACTGGGACTTCTTTAGGGGATTCAGATGAACCCCGACAAAATGGAGCAGTCGGCAAACTGGAAAACAAATCTGTAGGAAGACCATCTCCTCCAGGGTTCTGTTGGAGAATGGTTTCTGGATAGGGTTTGTGACCCTTTCCAAGGGCTGGTCTTCAGAGCACTGTGAGGCATTCTGAATTTACCCAGTAGAGTCCAGAGGCTGCTGGGAGCAATAGAATCGAGACTCAGCCTAGACTAAGATGGCTGTAAGGTGGTGAGATGAGCTCACGGGAGAACTGGTGGCTTCTCACTACAGTGCCCAGGTGCACTTGTCCTTTGGTGAGGAAGTTCTGCAAGGCAGAAGTCATAGGAGGAAGGGTATGAATCTGTTTGCCGACACTGAAAACCCACAAAAAGCAACTTCACTTCTTCTGGAAAGCATTCCACAGAGCTTGCTTCACTTCTTTGTTCCTGAGTGTGTAAATGAAGGGGTTCAATAAAGGAGTCAGTACTGTATTAAAGGTATTCACGAGTTTGTTCAGGTCCAGGGAGTTCTGGGCTGATGGCTTGACATACAGGAAGATAGTGGAGCCATACCAGATTGTGACGACACTGAGGTGGGCAGAACAAGTGGAAAAGGCCTTTTTCCGGCCATGGGCTGACTGGATCCTTAGGATGGAAGAGATTATATACACGTAGGAGACCAGGGTGAGCACACAGGAGGCCACCACAACGATTATGGAGACAAGGAAGGTTGCTAGCTCCAAGGGCCACGTGTCACTGCAGGAGAGGGCAAGGCAGGAATCTATGTCACAGAGGAAATGATTGATGATTTTTGGCCCACAGAATATCAGCCTGGATGTCAGAAAGGCCAGCGGTGAGATGGCCAGAAAACCTCCCAGCCAAGAGCTGAGTGCCAGCCGAACAGAGAGGGCACTGTTCATGAGGGACCTGTATCTCAGGGGATAGCATATGGCTAAGTAGCGATCATAGGCCATAACAGACAGGAGAAAACACTCAGTGGAACCTAGGGAGAGAAGAAAGAACAACTGGAGGATACAGGCATTGAAGGAGATAGTCTGGCTAGTGCCCAGCATGACTCTTATGGCTTTGGGAACAACACCTGTAGTGTACCAGATCTCCAGAAAGGACAGATTACAGAGGAAGAAGTACATTGGTTTTTGGAGATTGTTGTTCATCCAGACAAGGGCTATGATGGATGCATTGCCTGTTACTGTCAGGGAGTAGGTCAGTGCAAACACCACCACAAGGGAAACCCGGGAATGCCACGTTCCCGGGAAGCCAAGAAGGATGAATTTTTCCACACTTGTCCCATTTGCCATGGTCTCCCAAGTGTTGAGGTTCATCTGCAAAGACAGGAAAGTTTCGGTGAGAGTTTGCATGTCTGTACTGGTCCTCTGACACTACTAGTAGTGAAACAAACCCACCATCCCTGCAGAAGTGATTGGTGCAGAGCATGGGAAATTGGAAGGGTAATCCTTGGCTGCAGAAACAGATTTGGGCAATTGGATCTGACCCTCAATGTCAGGCCAACATCATCAAATGAAACTGGAGAATTATTTATCAGATCAAAACCAGGCACCTCCTGTAGAACATGGTGAATGCAATTTTTTTCATGAGATGAAAAATCCTTTTAGGAAACTATGGACAGTAGTCTGAGGGTCTCCAGCTACATGAAAGGCTGTTGATGAGGAAGGGAATAGCACAATCTGCACTCTTCAAGGCAGGAAACAGTTGTCATTTTAGCACAAGAGATGGATGGTTTGGAAAACTGTCATGATAACATGGCAGTGTAGGAGATTTTCTCACCTTGACAGTTGCTCACAGGAGTTTCCCACTGAGCTGACTGCAGCACAGGACAGACAGCAATTACTCAAGGACTTGTGCTCTTGCGTATTTGCTTTCTTCCCAGTCTCAGCACAGGAAGCTTTTGCAGAGAACTCCATTTCCTCCATTGACATCTGCTTTTCAACAGAACTCCTAGGGTTGAGACTCACTTCTTTGTAATTTTACTATCTCAGAATCAGGGGAAGGACTTCTGCCAAACGAGCTGAAAAATCTTTCAGTGAAATACTCCTGTCTCAGCTCCTCAGCTTACCCCTCTTCTTTCTCCATGGACAGAGAAAAGGCAGGAGGGAGACATGGCCCATCCTGCCTTACATACATGGCTAAAAGCCCTCTAGAAGTGGCAGGTTGTCTCTGAGGACTAAGGCAGAAACCTAGCTTGCAGTTTAGATGCAGAGTCAGACATCTCAACTTGCGCAGAGATATCCATGCCTCAGTGGTTGAAGGCAAAATTATCTGAGCTGAATCCCCACCAAAATATTTCTGCTGAGAAAAGTGCTGAACCAAGGGGTATCATCTATGTCCTCCCTGCCAACAAGGGGGCATTCTTGATCAGTTCTCTAGGGGAGAACTGTTCTCATCCTCAGGTAGATGTCTAAGAGAGATAGAGCTGAATCACCACCTGAAGGATCCCTTTCTCTCCTCTCTTCTTCCTTAGGTATTTATATACCAGAAATCTCATGTGGCTAACGAGCAGAGAAATCCCCCTTAATCTGGCTCTGCTTACACATTCAAGGCATTGGAAGCCTCTGCCAGAGGTCCTAGGCAAGCTTCACTCACCAGTTCAGCCAGTGGAAATAATCCGGTCTCTGCTACTGGTCTTGGGCAGGCTTCACTCACCAGCTCAGCCAGTGGAAACGATCCAACTGACATCTCTTCAGTCACCATCCCCAGATGAAGCCATGGTCCCCTTGGCTGAAGGAGAGCATTGGAAAGAGCTTGATTTATTGGAGAACCTCTGGAGGCTGTTGGTGTCAGGAGAAGTGTGGATGAACAGTTCTCACCTTGCTGACTCACATCAAGCTTTACCTAAGTGCCTGATGTTGTTTCCTCTCCATCCACCTAGGAGTTACTGGCAGCTTGTGTTCCCGATTTTCTTTTCCCTTCACACCCACAACTGTACTTCCACAAAGGGAGGTCTTGGGTGCACAAACATAGTGTAAACTATCTTCAGGTTAGTTCCATCTAATAAGAGCAAACACCACAGAATCACCAGCATCGTTAGCATAAGAACATCTGCACACCCACCTCATTAACACACTGAAGATCAAACTGGCCAGACTGAGGAGGTGGTTTTCTGTTTTCCCTCTGTGTACCACAGGGAATTTGGTCTCTGAGGGAACTCGTGGGCTTGTCAGAGATGCATAATGTTCTCTCTTCACACAGGCCAATTAAAGAACAGCAGTGCAATTCTCTACAGTGGCTGTCAGGTTGGGCGTTTGCCTCCTGTCTGCAGCTGTGGTATGTGAACCTTCTGAGGAACTCAGTGCTCTCTTGTGTAGCCATTTGCTGTCACACAGGAGATGTCTGAAACAGCCAAGTCCCAAGACACTGGAATTGTTAATATTTGGTGCTGGACACTAACGTGGTCTTGAAACTTGCAGTGTGGGAGATAACTAAAGACAACTATGGATGCTTGAAGCCAGAGAGTAAGGCAAGGGCTACCTCATTTCTGAGCCTCTAACAGCAGTTATGGACTAAGTCTGCAGTCTTCATTGAAGGGAAGATCTAAATAAAGATCTAAGGATTGAGTCAGACAAGAGATGAGCAGGGGGAAATAGACCTCCCTTGCCTCCAGAGCAGGTGTTTCCAGGGGAGCTACTCATCTTTTCTCCATTGAACATCAGTGGAGAGAAGCAGACACTGTCAAGTCTCACTTCATCCTGTCTCATAGAGATCAAGCAATCCATGCCTTACAATTTCCTGTTTTCCTTCTGTTGACACTCAGGATGGACTAGACAACTGGCTTTGACATTACACACACACATACACACACACACATCTTGGCATCTAGAGTTCAGAGAGAAGACACACCCAAAGACAGGCTGTCTACACTGTCCAAGGCCACTGCAGACGTTTTCACAGAATCACAGAATTATTAAGGTTGGAAGAGACCTTTAAGATCATCAATTTCAACCATCAACCTATCACCATTATGCCACCAGACCATGTTCCTACGTACCACATTCAAACACCTTTTAAATACTTCCAGGGACCATGACTCCACCACTTCCATGGGCAGCCGGTGCCAATGCCTAACAACTTCTGTGAATAAATCTTTCCTGATACCCAATCTAAACCTGCCCTGGTGCAACTTAGCCCATTTCCTCTTGTTGTCTCACAAGTAACCCAGGAGAAGAGACCAACCCTCACTCACTACAACCTCCGTTCAGGTAGCTGGAGAGAGAGATAAGGTCTCCCCTGAGTCTCCTCTTCCTGAGACCATTTCTGGTACAAGCCAGGATGCTGTTGGCCTTCTTGGCCACCTGGGCACACTGCTGGCTACTGTTCAGCCAGCTGTCAACCAGCACTCCCAGGTCCTTTTCCACCAGGCAGCTTTCCACCCACTCTGCCCCAAGCCTATAGCATTGCATGGGGTTGTTGTGACCCAAGTGCAGGACCCAGCACTTGGCCTTGTTAAACCTCATGCCATTGGCCTCCATCCACTGATCCAGCCTGTCCAGGTCCCCCTGAAGAGCCTTCCTACCCTCAAGTAGATCAACACTTCCTCCTAACTTCTTGTTGTCTGCAAACTTACTGAGGATAAAGATATTGAACAGAGTTGACCACAACACTGAGCCCTGGGGAACACTACTGGTGACCATTCATCAGCTGGACTTAACTCCATTCACCACTAGTCTCTGAGCTCAGCCTTCCATCCAGTTCCTTTTGCTGTTAATTGTGTATTTGTAAAAACTTTTTTTGTTATCTGTAACTACAGTGGCCAGATTAAGTTCAGGCTGTGCTTTCCCCTTTGTAATTTTCTCTCTGCTCATCTTAACTAAATCTTTCATTCCTCCTCAGTTGCCTACTCCTTCTTCCAGAGGTGGTTAAACTCTCCTTTTTTTCCCTGAGTCTCAGCCAGAGCTCCCTGTTCACCCCGGTTGGTCTTTTTTCTCACTGGCTCATTTTCTGACACGTGGGGACAGCCTGTTCCCGCACCTTTAAGATTTCCTTCTTGCGGAAGGTCCTGCCCCTCAGGACTGTACCTCAAGTCAACCAATGTCCTAAACAGTTCAAAGTCTGCTCTCCAGAAACCCAATGCAGCAGTTATGCTGACTCCCCTCTTTACCTCACCAGTAATTGAAAACTCTATCAATTTCATGGTTGCTATGTGCCGCGGGCTTCCCGGCGAGCAAGACAGAACAACACATCAATGTGATGCAGGTTCAAATCCAACTTTAATCAGAAGGGTTGTGCTATATATACTCTAGTCCAGCTATGTACACACGATCACGTTCTGTATATGTACAAACTTATTGGTGTCTCACCTTGTTTACTTGCCCCCTGCTGTTTGAACTGATTGGTCAGCAGTTACCCATAGTTTTTGCTTAAAGTTTGTTTTTAACGACTTGCATTCTTTCTTCCCTGTTTGCCTTCAAACCCAGAACCGTCTCTTGCTTAATCCTTAAAACTCCTGGTAGTCTTTAAGTATAGCTAGAG
>VWZX01005645.1:0-24443 GCA_013399015.1 Galbula dea
GGAAGATGTTGTGATATGTCCAGGAAGCTTAGCTGACAGTGGTAATACCTCTTATACAGGTTGCCTGTCATCCACATGCCCATTAGACCTGCTGTCTTCCAGCAGGGCCTCATACCTATTTCTCAGAGGCACCTGGGAAGTTGAGGCAGGCAAGGAAGGCACCTGCCTTCTGTTGCAACCATCAGCTTTCCTCCAGCCACCTTTGTCATTTAGGTCTCTACCTTCCACCGTCGCCCAGGCTTCTGACACAAGGGCCCCATTCCAATGGTGTAGGAAGGACCAAGAAGGCAGGGGAGATCGGGAGGAGCCTCTCCCACCTCTCCTGGGAGGGACCTGCCTCCATTCCCCCCATCACTTGGGTCATTCTTTTCCTTTTGCAGGTGGCAAGAGGGAGTGGGACCCCCTACTTCTTGTGCACCCCCCACGTGCTGCCCTCCTGTCAGGGGTGGCAGAGCCTGGCTCCACAATTCTATCTTCTTTCCATGTCCCCTGATAGTCCTTAAGCTCATGACCTCCTCCTTCAGCTCAGCCACCATACTGAGGAGATCATTTACCTGTTCACATATGACACAGGTGTTATCTCTGCTACCCTCCACCTCAACTTCCAGGCTCTGGCATTCTCCACAGCTAGAGACCTGGACACAGCTAGAGACCTGGACACCAACATGGCTACATGGGGTTTCAGTCTGCGTGCCCACAGCTTTTCTAACAGCAGCCATCCGCCGAGTTACAACCATTCCCAGAGATTTACAGGAGACCGATGTCACAGGCAGCAGCAACAGGGCCAGATGACTCACTCCACTCTTTACTGACTTCCTTCCGGGGTCCTTTTAAGAACTCCCAGGGAATTCCACCTCTCCCCCAGCTGCTTAAGCCCTGCTAGGTGCTGCCCCTCCCACAGGGAATCAGAGCACGTGGCCCACAAACTTAGCTTTTCACGGGAGAGAAACTCCCCTGAAGTTCCAAGCACAGGAAGCAGAAGTCTCCCAGCTCAGATCACACTTCCTCAGTTTAGCCACAAGGATGCTGTGGGAAACAGTGTCAGAAGCTTGGTTAACATTCAAGGACCACTTCTTCCAAGCTCAAGATCAGAGCACCCCAACACATAGAAAATCGAGGAAGGGAGCCGGGAGACCTGCATAGTTAAGTAGGGAGCTGCTCGGCAAACTCAAATGGAAGAACAGAATCTACAGATCATGGAAGGAGGAGTTGGCCATATGGGAAGAGTACAAGATTGTTGTCAGAGGTTGTGGGGAAGTGACTAGGAAAGCTAAGGCTTCTCTGGAATGAAACCTTGCAAGGGAGGTCAAGGAGAATAGGAAGGACTTCTTCAAAGACATTGCAGGAAAAACTAAGACTAGAGGTAATGTAGGGCCATTGCTGAATGAGGTGGGTGCCTTGGTGACAGATGATCCAAAGAAGGTGGAGTTCCTGAATGCCTTCTCTGTCTCTGTCTATACTGTTAGAGACTGTCCTCAGGAGCCTCAGCCCCCTGAGTCCCCACATGATGTCAGGATAAAGGAGGAATTTTACTTAGTTTTGTGGCGTGGTATGTCATTATAGGCTGCAAAAGGCCAGGTTCCTACAGGAGAGAAACTAGGCAAGGCAGAGGTCTTTTTCTCACTAGAAAGAAGTTAGGTAGCCTGGGAGAGTGAGTAGGAGTCAGTTAATAGGAACTTCGCAGCTGCACACATAGGCCTTGACAGCCTTGTCCCGGTCCAGTTAATGGACATGGGGTAGATTCGAGGTTTATTGCCCAGAGTGGCATTAAGACACAAACGAGGTCAAATGCCAAAAATCAATTAGGGTTTATTGACACAAAAAAGTTAGAGAGACAGGACAGTAGGACGGAGGAAAAGAGGGAAAAATCAGGCAGAGAAACAGAACAGAGAGCAAGAGGGCATAGTTACACCACCATGGATCGGGTCCAGCGATGTGTCGAGGGTCCCCAGCCCCCCTGCTTCTTCCATGGTGGTGGGTGATCACCCTCACATTCTCTCTCATACACACACCACNAGCCTACAGACTCTGACACCCTACAAAGTCTTAGCATGCTATCCTTCCCACAGCTCATGGCACCAGTCTTATCATATTTACATATCTTTAGAGTGTACTATTTATTTCACATTTATAGCATTTGTTTTTCATCTCTGAAGTGTTATTTGTTACTTAGTCAGTGTCCTTTGTATATGAAAGTGTCACTTGCTGATTTGTCAATATAGTTTGTATATGAAGGTGTTACCTACTAATCGGTCAGTGATCTTTTGTAAGAGTATAAATTCCAGCTTCCAGAACAATAAAGTTGGTTCTGATTGTCATCAGCCATAGGGGTCCGTGACCTCTTATGCCACAGAGAATGATTGGGTTAGGGAGCAGCTAAGACATCTGGACATCCATAAATCCATGGGACCTGAAGGGCTGCACCTCTGGGTGTTGAAGGAGCTGGCAGAAGTCATTGCTAGGCAACTCTCTAACACCTTTGGTAAGTCCTGGGGGACAGGAGAGGTGCTTGGGGATTGGAAGAAGGCAAACATCTCTCCAGTCTTCCAAAAAGGCAAGAAGGAGGACCTGGGTAACTCTACAGTGGTCAGCCTCACCTCCATTCCTGGAGAAATGAAGGAGCACTTTATCCTTGACTCTGTCTCTAGGCATATCAAGGATAAGGGGGTTAGGTTTGACCAACTTGACAGCCTTTGATGAGGACATAGCCTGGTGGATAGTTGATAGTAGAGCAGTGGATGTGTTTTAAGTGAGAGTGGTATTCACAGAATCATAGAATGTTAGGAGTTGGAAGGGAGCTCGAAAGATCATCTAGTCCAAACCCCTTGCCACAGCAGGATTCCATAGACCAGGTCACACAGAAGAGTGTCCAGATGGGTTTTGAGTACCTCCACAGAAGGAGACTCCACAACCTCTCTGGGCAGTCTGTTCCAGTGCTCTGTCACCCTCACTGAGAAAAAATTTCTACGTGTATTTACAAGGAATCTCCTATGCTTCAGCTTATAACCATTGCCTCTTGTCTTGTCACTAGAAGTTTCTAAAGCTGGCAGAGTTTGTAAACACAGCTGCTTGGGAGGAAGGAGAGAAAAGGAAAGGGAGATGCAACTGTGAGACACATGTCCTAGCACGATGTTTTCCAGAAACTTTTGACTGAAGCCAGTAAAATAACTTCCTAAATATCTTGCTGAAGTAGTATTTATCTAGTTCTGTGATGGTTTGGACCTGGCTTTCTGCCAAATACCCAAACCCACAGTGTAAGCTTTCTTCCCTCCTGCCCTTCCTTCTCAGAGTAATGAAAAAAACTATAGAACAATTGAACTGTTCAAAATAATTAAATTATATTAGAGATTAATACATATATCTATATAATACCATATACAAAGCAGAGGGAACCCCCCAAAACACCCCCCTGGGAAGGGAAGGGGAAAGGGAGAGGGAAAGGGAAGAAGGGACAAGGGAAAAAGAAAACAAAGAGGAGAAACCGAAACAGATATGTAAGCTTAAAGAAAATAAATCTCACTACTATTCTCGAAGTTCAGGAACCGCTGCTCCCAAGGCCTACAAGGCCACTCTTCAACACACGGGCAGGACCCATAGCAGAGAAGCTGCGTCTCTGAGTCCACCGAAAGGAAGAGAGCGAGCAGGCTTCTGCTCTTCTTATTTATACTCCTAGTTACGTGGAATTGCATGGAATACTGGGACCTTCTGACCACTTCCCTGGTTACAAGCTGGTTACAAGCTGGCTACCAGGGAAGTGGCCTGGGCAAAACCATTACAAGTTTAAAGTACCTATGTCCTGTTTCAAGTAAGCTTAGCCCATAATTCTAGATCAGTGGTGCTAAATGAGACAGTCTGTACTTACAGCAATACCCTATCTCTCTGCTTCCAACACCATTTCTGAGCTGTGTTACTCAAGGTAGTACCTGAACAAAAATATGCCTTTGGACCACAGGAATTGTGTCTAACTGCTATATTCAATGATGTAAGTAACCACCTTCCATTCACCATTGATTATCTGGACAATAATATATTTAAGTCTTTTATATTTTGCATCTAAAGTAGTGAAACCAAAGAAAGTCTACATCCAGAGTCTGGAAGTAATATAAAAACATGGAACAAAAAAAAAGGAAATATAAACAATGCCCTGAATTAGTCATCCAGGTTCCGAGTTTCCTGTTACATTCATGTGTAAAAGAGGTCTACCATCATTATTTGACAAGAAGCTCAATCCAGTAGATACACTGACTATCTAAACAAAGGAAACCTAAGTTTTTAATCCCAGTTTTAGTCTTGGCTTACAAAAAGATGCTGAGAAGCTCCATGTTTTGGTTATGTTTTGGCAGAAATGCATGTATCAGGGGAAATTTAGTAAAAAAAAATAGTAATCCATGAAAGATATAGATCATTCCAGGAGCAGATGGCCATGAGTAAGTGTAATAAGTATATGGAATGCAGTCTAAGTGGCAGTCAGTACATTGTCTAAATCCTTTTCTGCATCTGCCTTTTAATCATTTTGGTTTTCAGTTCTCCATCTGTAAAATGGGAATAACTACTCATATGCTTTCATCCTTTGTTTATTAAGAAACAAAAAGAATGGGACAGTGCTGTTTTGCTGCATCTTATAAATAAAATGCTGATACCTAGTGGGGCCCCTAGGCACTGCTGCTGTATAAATAAATTTAAAGCTCTGGTTGTCACAGAGAGAGAATATTGACTGCAGGTGAGGAATGGGTAGCCAAAGTAGATTAACTCTTAAGCAGTGAGGATCCTGTTTTCCAGTCCTTTGTAAGAAGGAAAAAGTACAGAGAAAAGAGAAAATATATGACACATAAGATGAATCATTTCTAAAGGGAATGGTTTTGAAATTTTCTCCACAATGCATCAGCAGAGGTTTTTTTTGTTTTTTTTTTTGTTTGTTTGTTTGTTTGTTTGTTTGTTTTTTGCATTCTGTACACATTTCTTAGCAAATTTCATGCTGGTGAAGAATGCAGGATTGACATTCCTAAATCTCCCTTTTACCCACAGGAAAGATAAACCATAGTCAGAAAACAGGCAGGTTCCCTCAGATTTTCAGGCCAACATGCCTTCAACCAACCTAAAGGCACACCTTTGTAGGAAGGAAAAGCAGTTTAATCATCTTTTTTATTTTATCCTTGGCCTTGATGCTGAAATTATTATCCTGAGATTTTTAGTGGGATACTTTGGTTTAAGTATGATACAGGCACCTGTTCTCTCTCTTGCTGCTGTCCACCTTGTTTCACATGGCCAATGTAAAGTTTTCTGTAAACCTCCTTCAGTCACTTCCAAACAGAACACAACTGCAAGTTCGTTACAGCCTGAAACAGTAAACCCTGATTTAGGGAGCTACAAAGGCCAGTACCAGTCTCCCCAAGCCATGCAGCTGTTCATAACACAACTGCCTTGCCCCAACATGTCTCTGTGAGACATTTTCTAAGGGACACATATGAAATCTGGGTTTTTTTTACAAAGGCCACTAGCTCTCAATGCTGTCAGTGTAATATGGTCACTAAATTCCCAAAGACAATATTACTGCAAATCACCTCAAATGTGCTGCAGGCGGTAGAATGATCCCATAATCAAAAAGCTAGGTCTTTGAGGACAAGTTTAATTACTTTAATCTATACAGCCTGGAAAACATAATGGTTAATGGGGTAATCTACTGAAGTATGTGGAATTTTAAGTAGTATAGACTATGCCACTGTATGACACTACTCTCAGCACAGCAGAGATGATAAAACCTGGAGTATAAGTGGTGACTGAACAAAAAGTTAGATATCCATAAATCAATAATTGATAAAATGTACTCTTGAGTAACTAAGTGGAATTTTATGTTGCAGGTAGAATAAAGTGATTACATGATACTACAGTGCTCAGTGGAATTAAGGAATGAGCTTCATTCATTCACAGTAATTGCTGCATATTTGTATACAAATGACTGAAATGGTTCTATCAGTTTTGTAGTCTATAAAACTACATGAAAATCCTGCCCTTTGCTTCCACAGATGAAAGCCATGATATTTTCCCAGCATGAGGCTCCATGCTCCTGGAAAAACTGAACATCAGCAGACACATAGAAGTTGATGCATCTGGCCATTAAAGATTTCAAAGCACTTTTCTCATGGGTAGAGGTGTTAACCCCTCTGTCCTGGCTAGTTTCCAACCTGAATAACAAGCCACCTGGACCAGATGCTGAGGGAACTTAAGGACAAAGTGGCTGCTAACAGAAATGAACTATCTCTCATTAACATCATCCTTTGGAGATGATTTTTCTGTCTTTTTAAAAGACATTAGGGATGATCCTGGGAATTACACACCAGTGAGCCGTACTTCAGCAAATGGACTACAATGATAATTAAAAGTAGGATTATAAAAAATCCTAGATAAGTATGATATGTTACAGATAAAGCAATGTGTGTTGTATAAAGGAAATTCAAGCTTCTTTAATTTACTCAATTCTTTGAAAGTGTCAAATAAACATTGGATAGAGGAGAACTGGCTGACATAATCTATTAGGACTTTCAAGAAGCTTTTGAGAAATTCTCTCACAAAAAGCTGTTAAGGAAGCTAAGCCATCAAGGAATGTGAAGGAAAACACATTGTAATGGAGCAAGTCTGGCTAAGTAACAGAGTGCCAAGAGGAGGAATAAGTGCATCATTTTAAGCAGGACTTTGCAGGAACACTTGATACGTGCTCAGATTTTATTGTTTTAGCGTGGTGGGTTTTGGGATTTTGTTGGGTTTTTTGTTTGGCTGTTTTTTGGTGGTGGTGGTAGGGTTATTTTGTTTGTTCTTGTTATGTCTATTATTGGTTGCTTATTAAGAATACAGTTTGTTGAAATTTTTTGTGGCATAAAATTGAAATTATCCATTCATATTATATTTAAGAAAAATGGAAAACTGCTTACATTTCAATGAATTAAAGGTAACTTAGTCAATTGTTGGTTTCTAGAATGAAAATATACTATGGACACGTGCAGCATTACAACATTCTAGGTCCTCTTCCCGTTAGAGGCAACTTGTTGATAGTAGTAGACAGTGTCTGATGACTCAAATGGTCCAACACAAATTTCTGGTTTGCTAAAGTGAGAGACAGACTAGGTTTCAGTGCTAGATTGGGAGACATAAGACACTTTGGAAGGCTGTAGATTATCTGTAAACTGTAATCTCCACAGGTTTATGTTTATAGGGTATGTTCCCCCTCTGTGTCCCACACCTCTATCTTAATAACAGATAGAAAAGGATGTGGATTAGTCTTGTAAATTATCGCGATGACTATTTAGGTCAGATCACATTGCTTCCTCCAAGGCCCTTTCTAGTACTTCACAGAACACAACTCCGTTATGTGAGACTGCAGCTACCTGTGCTTTCTCCTCCTATGTGCCTACCCTGCATGCTCACTATCAGTTTATTTGTAAGGAAGTTCTTGCAAAATGGAAGTCTACAGAGAACAGGAATAGAAGGGTGACATAGTCTTTGTCACTCCGAACAGAAAATGTTCCAGTGATCTTTTTATTTCACACCTTGTAGAATTTCAATTTTCCTTTAAAGCATGGATTAAACAATGTTGCCAAAACATATGCTTCTGTGCCAAACATTTCACTTATTCAGGAATCTAGAGGCAACTGGAGAGTTCTCACTGCCAAAGCAACTTCAGCAATTGTCTGTTTCACTTTTAATTGGAAACATGTTTGTTTCAAGCATAGGTGTGGATAACCAATATGTGGCAGTGCTAATTTCCCTCGCCATTCAGAGTACATATGTCCTAAGTGACCATTCTTAAATAGCTAGAGGAAAATGTTCTGAAACCATTGCCAAAGTGTTCTATGTTCCTGTAAGTCTATGATTTGCGATGGCACAGATTTCATCTGCTGATTAAAGATGGGAGTGGTCAGTGTAAGATAAGACATCACTAATCTCTTGTTTCTTGTAAGACCTGCATTGAATTACACCAGAGGTCCACAGATGAGTTACTGAAGCTGAGGGCCTTCTCATTAAATTAGCTTTAACCTTTACAAAACACAGTTGCAGTATTTGCTGCCCTGTGGATATTTCTTCTAGGTTTTATCTGCCATATAGATAATCTTCCACACGCTACAGTGCTACAGCCAATCTAGCTACAGCTCTGGCTCATCAAGTTTAAGGAACCTTCTTTCACAATTTTTTTTTTTTGGTGGTGTTTGGTTTTTTTTTTTTGGTAGTGTTGGAGGGTTGGTATGTCATGCTCTCTAGTCCCACCTTACTTGAAGGTAAAAGCTAACAGGTCAAATCTCATAGTTTTTCACATCATCTTTATGCCCAACCTGTTTCTCTGGAGATGGTTGTGTTACTCCTTTCCAGGCTTTCTTTATCCCTTTTTAAACAGCTAAGTCAAGTGTGAACCTTATGTTTCCTCATGTTTCAGGAAACAAATTGGAGGAAGGTTCTACAATTGTAGTATCAAACCCAATCTGTACTAGGTATTTCAGAGGAAAAGAGAACAGAAATAAGCAAACAAAATTCAACATATACTGATAGGTTAATTTTTGTGAGAGACACCTCCACCCTGCCTTTGAAACTAGGAAGGTGAATAAAACCTGAAGATCAAAGGTTATTTGTTTGCCAAGAAAGACTCCCTCTGGGTGTGTCATAGTGTTGAGTACTGCATTGAATCAGTGCCTCATCAACCAAGACGTCACTACCAGATACATTAGGCAGGGGTGGGGTAATATGTCTGAGAAACATGTTATATATTGACCTATACAGGAGACTGAAAACTTGACCTTTTCTGTTTCATGATAAGCTGTCACATCAGATGAAGCTATTATCCCACTATGCCCTCTAATACAGGATCACTATAGCACTCTGTGAAAATATATATACACTTTTTTCCCCCCTTCTTATACGTTCCATCCCATACTTCCTTCTGTCTGTTGCTTCTGCAACAAGTTTTATTTCTCTGCTTTGTTTTAGGTGCATTCCTAGTGACTCTAGGTATGTTCGTGCATGCATAAAAATGCATGTATGCAGATTTGAAACTGCAGGGGTGGGCCTGTGGTTGTTCTGCACACAAAGAAACCCAGATACGTTACTATTATTTTTGTATGCTGTATTTGCAGTGTGACTTTACCGATTTGCAAAGATATACACATAAAAATCTTCTAATCAAAACTAGTTTAAAAAAAAATGATTGAGAGAAAGATGAAGCAGCAGAAAAAGTCTGGGAAAATGGAGGGCAAGAGGTGTGGAGATAAAATTGTATTGGGGACTGTAGCTCTTTATATCCTTAATAAGGGGGTTTATTTGAGTTACAAGGCCTGAAATTGCTTCTGGACAGATGATTAGCGATACCCCTCAACAGATACAGGTAAGGCACACTTTGTTGTTGATGGTTAAACTTCTTTTAAAAGCTAGGATGAGTTTGCTAATGAATATTTTTCTTTGCACTTAGGAAATCTCAGCATATGACAGCATCCAAGATCCCTGTGTCGTATCTACCACCCCCTACAGACAAGCACACACCCCTGCACCAAGAGGGATCCAGCTTCGGCAGCACTTGATGAGGGAACGAGGGATGTTGCCATCTAGTGGGTGCTTATCAGGCAGAAAATCAGACTTCCTACTCACGGCTGCTAAGAAAATTCTGCCTCAAATCAGCAAGCGTGGAGACACATTTGAGGGAAACTGAAAAGGAAAAATTATCTCAGTCCATCTTTCTGGGGGAGCACATGGAGCATTCACCTGCTCACTCAGCCTCATTCAGATCATATGTTTGTGTGACAGGATGCTTTGGGAGAAAGGGATACTACATCTACAAAAAACACTGAAGCTTTCTTTACCCCTGGTGTTATGTGTCAGGACCCGTGACATATTTCCTTTTTGGTTATGCCTGAGCAGGAGTGCACATACATGGCTACAAAGATAATGAAGGATGACATTCATCCTCCTGCATGCTTCAAAACGTCTGCTCCTTTCTCGGCAGCAGGGCTGGGTGGACACTTCTTCTGTTGCTCCAGATGATCACTAAAACCTTCATCATGAGGTGGCTTTTGCAGTTAGTGTTAAAACATGGAAAGGTTGCTCCTGCGCAGGCATCTGGCACAATCATATCTGTTAGCCCCACGGAAATGAGAAATTAAATAGCAGTAATAATCATCATAATAAAATTAGCACTTCCTTTCTTTATAAACCTCCATTTGCAGCCGTTGCACTAGAATCAGCAGTGAGGCCCTGAGGTACCAGGCCCCAGGAGCGCTCAGTGGGGTAGCACCTTCCCACTTCAATCTGCCTTATATTAATGAACTGCTTGGCTGGGAGGTGATGCTGGCCAAGCAGCAGTTGCTTGGAGTGCACCGTTATGGAGGATTAGCCAAAGTTTATTCTTAGCTCTTTCTCTTAACTATGGCAGCATGTTCAAAAGCTTGTGCATTTTGTAAAGCCTCCTTTCATCGCCATGGTAACTGTTAAAACTTAACATGTGTGTGAGTTACGCACTCTTAATGCTGTGGGCTGCTGGTGAAATGAAACCTTTAGTCTTCACTGCTCCTCTTTGCTGTTGATTCAAAGGGCCACAGTGTGCTGGGAAGGCAACGGGAAACACATATACACAAAGTACTTAGGCACAAGAATGTGGTTTAGTGTTTAAGAGAGATTGTGAATCTGATTTTTCTACCTAGGTAGTTACTGAACTGCGGTAGAGGATCCTTCGCTCCTGGCAGAGCTGCTGCTCCTCTTCATGTTGTCCTGAACCAGCTTTGGCAGGGACTATATGTATTGCTGCCTCATAAAATGAAGCATCAAACAGTTCACAGGCAAGGGCGTAATAGGGAGGGTAATAAGCACTGCACAATCACAGAGAGCTTGATAGGATGCAACTTTGTGCTGAGAAAATGTCATCTTCTACTAAATGGCAGATTAATAAGCTGTTTTCCCTTTGAAATAACTTGTTTCTATACCTGAGTAACTCACTACAAGCAGTCTGATTTCCCATTCATTTGGTGACTGTGCAAGTCCACCGCAAAAATCAAAATGAGAAGTGGGGGAGAGGAGAGGGAAGTGGACTGCGTGGGGGCTGAACCCTCAAAATATTATTTGGATAAATTGTCACTGAACCTCTCTACAACTTTATATCACCACTGCAGGTATAACAAGCCCAAGTTTGGCTGAAGGGGTTGCATCAGCCTGGAGTTGTTGCCTGCAAAAGCAGACCCTGCTTTGCACTGAAATCTTTCATAGTGAAGCCATTTTTCCTTTCTACAAAACAACTTTACTGTGAATCAAATCCTGCAGTCACTAATAACTGTCCCTATGGAGAAATCCTACAGAATGGAAGAGATTTGAAGCCTATAGGGATTTATAGAAATTAAATTAGATTCTATAGAAATTACTCTAAACAGCACTTAATTTAATAAAGGATGCTACCAATTCTGTAGAATTTTCACATCATGTGAATAATCTGAAGGGAGAATAATATCCCTGCAAATAGAATTTTCAGATTCATTTAAAAATCCTATAGAAAACGTATTTCTCTATCTTAATTTTGCTAAGAATTTTCATTTGGACCAGTGGCTTGAAATCATAAATCTCAAAACATTTCACAAAGAAAACACGCAACTGACTGGAGATCACACAGTTCACCTAGTGCCAATTTCCAAATCTGGGAAAATAAATCCAGATAGTCCTGCACTCTGAAGTCACTTTTTCATAGAGGATGCTTGTGGCATATGAAGCTGTTCCTTTCTGTTTTGGGAAAAGAATGACAAAATGTCCCAAACACCTCCCCTTTCTCCCTCTACGTCCAAATACCTAATCTACCCAGAAACAAGGGAGTGTGAGTCATTTATAGCTGTTTCTTCAACATGACTTCAGCTCAGTGGTGTGCCCTACAACCTGCAGAGTTTTGAAGCCGATAAGGTTAAAATTGCAAAATGAATCCTTTTATTTTTATGCATTCATTAGATTTCTTTTAACACTCTGAAAGGATCAAAATACATAGAAGCAAAAAACATCGATAGAACAAATGCATTGCTACCTATATAAAGTATCTGAAAAATTTCATTTGTTCTCTAAAACCTGTTAAAAATATTTGTGTTCTAAAGTACGTGTTTCATTCAAACTGATATCTCCAGCTGCTATATATATGGTGGTTAGTAATCTGTTCCATTATATTTTGAAAAGAACAGATTTCTTCCTGTCTAAAATAAGCAACCAGCTACAAGAAAGCAAAGGCTACACTATAGTTTGCTGGTTTGCTGCATGCTTAACATACCAGTGTTCTGAGAAAACTGCAAGTAATGCTGAAACACAGCTGCTTCTACCACTGGAAATTTTATGTGGAACCCTCATCTAAGTGAATATCAACATACCTATATTGACTTGGTAGAATTACTTGTTTACACTATGAGTCTATTTTTTAATAATTTTATATATTTATATTGATTTTCTTTTTTAGTTCTTATTTTTTGCTGCAGTGCATGAATGAGTTAAAGGCAAGATGAATCTCCTTATAGGGAAGAGTGGGGTGGTAGTACCATATGTACTTTACTGTCCTGGTAAAAGTAGTAATCTGCTCTCTGCACCATACCCAGAGGGATTGTCTTGTGATGAGATGTTAGAGAAAGTACAGAGGCTTGAAATTCAGCCCTAGGATTGTTAAAGACAGTATTATAAAGCTAAAGAGATGGTAATAGTCGTCACAAATATCAGCTTAATCTGTTTGGGAGATACAACAAAGAGACACATGGAACAAAAGCTGCACTGGCATAGAAAAGCTCTAAAGGGACTATATGTTAGTAAATTTCTTTAAGAATTCCCACTAATGCTTGTAATTAAAAATAGATGGCAAGATAATACCACCAAGAAAGACTGCTTTGAGTTCTGAATCTAAATTGATCAGAGCAGCACTTTGTTACCTTCAGAATATACACACTTCACTGGCAGGTTATTTTCTAGTTGTCCATATGTTTTCAGGAAATTTCCTCTGAATAATCTGAGTTGGGCAATTGGTTAGTTGCAAAACACTGTCTTAGCACAAAATACTCCTACCCAATATGTTATCTGAGGACCAGACGGAGATGGACCTCAATTCTGGAAAGTCTTAAGGTCTTTTTCTGTTTTCCTCAGACTTCTGTGGAGATAGAAGAATGTGCCAAATGCTGAGGACAGACAGCTGCTCCCAGCATATTGAACAGCTGACTGAGACCCTATCTCTAGATTCTTTATATAAAAACAAGATTGTCACAGTCAGGACACCAGCCAACAGGGTTAAGAAAGGAAATAATTCTAACAGCCATTAGAAACAAAACTACAGAAGCCTGGTTTTTAACAATTCCTCCATCATCCAGCAAGTCTCCATAAAGTCCTGAAATATTCCTGCTGCCCTCTATACCCCTAAATGTTTCTACAGGGTCATCAAAGATCATTGCATGTAGAAGTGTATCCTGAGCTATGTGATTGGTAACTGCTGGGTTGCAAGACCTTATGACAACTGATCAGGTATCCTTTCAGGCTGAACTTCCTTTGATGGGTATGCTGGTTTTGGTAGTTCTCACTTTTCCTAAAAACTTTTAAGAACTTACACACAAATTTTCATCTCCCACAGTTAGTTGAAACTGTTTAAGAGCTCCAAATGTTTGGCAAGCAGAGGTGAGCTGGAGTCAGACAAAATTTTTTCACAGCGAGTGTGGCAGAGCACTGGAACAGACTGCTCAGAGAGGTTGTGGAGTCTCCTTATATGGAGGTATTCAAAACCTGTCTGGACTCGCTTCTGTGTGACCTGGTGTAGGGAATGCTGCCGTGGCAGGGGGGTTGGACTAGATGATCTTTCGAGGTCCCTTCCAACTCCTAACATTCTGTGATTCTGTGTGATTATGTGAAAATGATCATGATTACAAAGGTTTTGATTCTGCAGGAAGTCAGGAACTGGCATCAAAAATAAAAAGAAGGAAAATATATATTTTTTTAAAAAAAGAAAAGCAAATAAAAACCCCCTTATATTGACAAATAAGAATCATATATCTGGATCCTCACCTCTTATGAAGTCTAAAGGCAATAACAGCACAGGACAAAGGCTGTATTACTCTCTTAAATGTTATGGGGTCCTAATATCCACTCAGCTTTCATGCTAGTTGGCAAAGAAGAGTATAAGTTGTTCAGGTTACAAGGCAAGCACTATAGTCAGCACTGAAATCAATAAGAAAGTTCCTGAGAGCAAGTCCTCACTGCATGGATAAATAGCCACTGCAATGGCTTGTTGCAGACTGGCAAACAACTCAGGAAGGAGAGACTAGGACCAGTTCCTGGCTCTCCTGCTCCCTCATTGAGTGGTCACCTTCTCATTTATAATAGGTTTTCTGCCCACATTAGGGGGATAGATTGTTCCATGTAAGTCAGAGAATCATCAGAACCATTAACACAGACTTATTGCAAAGAATGACAGGAAGCATGCCCTAGGGAGACAGTTTTTTTTTTCTAGGACTCTTTCACTGGCTTGGAAGTCCCTATTACTTCTATTTTCATTCAAAAAGCTTAATTAATATTTACTTTGGTGGTCTACTTGCTATTTATTTATTTATTTTTAATGTGAACAGCAAAGTGAAAGACACTTCATCAAAACCCAGCCTGGGACAAGTGGACAGATACAGTTTCACCATTAATTTCAGTTAACCTAAACCTGTATGGGTATTGAAAAGGCATGAACAAGTATTTTACTCTTTTCCCAGCCAAGCATTTATATCTTCTCCACATGACAATAGTAGCACTTTTCCTAATAATTTTTTCTGTATTTTTTTCAGTAAGGCCTGGCTGACCACAAGGCCATGGGAACTCTAGTGCTGTGGCACAGTGGATAGGTGTCCCTTTTCATAACGGTGTAGCCTTAGATTATCTTAAAGGCAACCACACCCTGATTTAAGTTAAACATGTAACCTAATTAGCATGCTGAAACTAAGGTGTGTGACAGTTGAATACTCATGTGAGTGTCCTTACTGTTCTATTAGTGTCCCAGGATGTTTTCTTCTTAAGTTGTTCTCTAGTTTGTGCTGACCCTAAGCATTTTTACATGACTACTCAGTAAATTAGATCAAAAAACTGAATCCCCTAAAAAGCAGCCAGTTCACAAAAAAGTTGTAATTTTCCTGTTCACCCTTTTGTTTCATGCTGACCATGCAAAGGTGTGCAAGAACTGCAAAGGAACTGGTGAAAAGCTGAATTGTGCTTATCACTTAAGGAGCTGCTCCTGTGGTTCTGAAGTACTGCTTTATCATAGCAGTTCTCAGGCACACTGCTTTCTTGTACCCTGTGCTAGAAGAGAGCTAGGAAAAGACATCAGCAGAAAGGACAGCACCAGGAGAATTTTTTAGTGAAGATTTAGCAACAGGTTTATGACCCTTTAATGCCACCCTAATGTTTTCAGGGATCCCTGAACCAAGCTTCAGAATCACAACAATTGCGTGGCTTTAATTAACTGGTGCATATACAAAACACTGAACATAACAGTGTGTCTCTATATGCTAATTGTCATTACTGAACTCCCATGCTTCCTAGTGCAGTAATAATTTATACAAAGACTAACTTACTAGTATACAAGGTCCAATTGTGTATCTTCCTCAAGGGATATTTATCTTCACAGAATGATTGCTAAAATAAATTCTAAAGTTTAAAATTCAGAAGTGCTTACTTCAGGGCATTATGACAAGAAAAAAAACCCCACATAAACTTGACAGAAGAAAATCTTATGTATGGAAATTATGTAGACTTTTAATTGAAATATATTTCATAATAGATTCCATAAGCAGTAGATTATTTTTAAAAGCATTTATTTTTTCCTTAAATAATAGTTTTTAAAAGGTACTTTTTGTTCCCTGTACCTTTACAGAAATATAGAGAAAGATTCTTGAACAATAATGCATTTTAGTTTTAGCTATAATAGTCAACATTCCAATTAGAACGGTTTGTTACAGGGACAGGAAATAGAATTATCTTTAGGAAATGTACTACATTGTCTCACTAGCATTGCTCACTTCTCTTCATCTGAAGGGGAGCAATGCCACACAGCAGCTGTTGTAGGAATAGCAGCCGTAGGAGACATTGTCTTCAGCAATGATAAGTCAGACTGAGAGGCTTAACTTTGTTTTGGTTTTATTTTTATTTTTGTGGGGGGGTTTGTGTGTTGTTTGTTCCTTAGGTGACAGGATTGATTCCTGGTGACTCCCCACCAGCTGTGTCTCTGAGATGCTGTTCTCCTGTGAGCACCTTCCCTCCTTGACAGGGGAAAGAATCACAAGTATAGTCTCTGAAGTCCAGGGGCCAAAAGTGATTTATTCAAACTTCCCGGGGCTTTTATACTCCCCCGGGGAGGGTTTAAAAAAAGGGAATGTGATTGGGTGGTAACACAGGAAGAAGGGAGTGTAGCCAATGAGGTTTGACAGGGGCAGGGAACTGGTTCAGGGGGGAAGGCAACATGTCGCCACCCAGGGGGTCCACGTGCACGAGGGAAGGGATAACAGAGGCTTATAAGAAAAACCGTACAAAAGTTTCGCAATCCGCGGAAGAACTTGTGCAGCTCCCGGTGTGGTGAACCTGGGAAGAAGCCACTGTAAAATCCTGGTTCTAGATGTTCTCTTTCCACTTCTTGTAATCTGGGCTTTCTCCTACACTTAGGAACAATGTGGATTTTAAAAATTCTCAGCTACTCCCATAATCCAAAAGAAAAATTTCCTGCATGTTTAATGGAAGTGCAATTCTCTTCAAGCCAGCTACCTGGGTCCAGTGGAAAGTGGACTGATTCTGCCTGTGAGATTAAAAGCACAGTCAAGAGCTGTCTTTATATACACAGCCTTGACCCATGTATTTTCCACAGACATTGCTGACTGTTATCCTGTCTGTAATTTAGGTTTTCCATGCTAAAAAGTACTGAAAGTAAACTGTTCTAGTAGCCTTGGTGCCACATGTGTGCTGTCCTCTATATATCTATAGATAATAGAAGTGGTTAAGTAATCTCTTTAAAAAACTACATGAATTCCTTTGCAAAATGTATGCAGAAAAAGTCAAACTGCACTTGGGAGTAGGTATGGGTCACATTTGACTGACAGGAATCACCCAGAAAGAGATAGCTATTCATCCTTCTTCTAGACATTAGGAGAAATTAGACCAGCAACAGCCCTTCAAGCCGTTTAATTGAGGAGCTTTCTGCTTTTATGTCTGGCAGCATCTCCTCTTTCCAGAGGTGTTATTTAATCTAGCCACCAAGTCACATCTGTAGTTTTAATTAGCGTTTGTGTATCCCTGTTGTTTTTCCTTCTCTGTGTACCACACTGAGCACCAACATGAATCAATCCCTTTATAGTGGGCACTTTAACTTTAAATACCACCAGGCCAAATTCTGATTTTCAGTAATTTCCCTGTAGTCTTGCAGACCTCAGCAGGCCCCCTCAGATTTAGACTCATCTCACTGAGAACAGAATCTGGCTCAGCGTATTTGAAAGATTTATTATGAGTGAAGCAAGCTATTGAGTTGCTTGGTGCTCTCGTTTTTACCTTGTTAGTGGCAAGGTTATCTTTAAGGATAGGTGTTCCATTGCAAGTTGTAGATCCCAGAACAGTGGTATGTTCTTTAAGCTGTTCTCACCAGTACAGAAATATAATAAAAATAATAACAGTAGTAAGTATTAACAATAATGAGGACAATAATAAAAACCAAACAGCTGATTCCCAATAAATCTTAATGGCAATAAATCTTACAAAGATGCCCAGGATCACATGTTATTTTTGGAGAAGGAGAAATCGAACAGTAGGGAAATTAACTGTCTGAAGCCACATAGAAAATGATTATGAAAGATGGAAAGTCAAATTCTATCACCTCTCCTGTGCTCTGTCCACAGTATCACAACTCTGACTCCCCGGTGTTGGGTGCAGTTCTGTTATTATCTATATTTTCTTGATTAAAAAGTAAACAGACAAAAATCCCCAAACAGTACAAACACATAAAACCCCAAAAAGAGTAAGATCAGCAATGTTAAATATCTTTAGAAGGAGTTTTTATCTGCCTCAGTGAAGAATAATAACAACTGCCTCAAGCCATGTAGAGAGGTGTACGTCCATATCAGGTGATGTCTGTTGAGAGTACAGCTCTTCCCGTTCTGAGCTCCAAATTCTGGACCCTCCAGAATCTTATTTCAAATGCAGGTAAAGCTAGAGGTAAACTGAGTGGTAAATCCTTTGCAGATTCTTCAAAAAAGAAAAAGAAAAAGAAAAAGAAAAAGAAAAAGAAAAAGAAAAAGAAAAAAGAAAAAGAAAAAAGAAAAAAAAGAAAAAGAAAAAGAAAAAAGAAGGAAAAAGAAAAAAAAGAAAAAAAGAAAAAGAAAGAAAAAGAAAAAAGAAAAAGAAAAAGAAAAAGAAAAAGAAAAAGAAAAAGAAGAAAAAGAAAAAGAAAAAGAAAAAAAGGAAAAGAAGAAAAAGGAAAAGAGAAAGAAAAGGAAAAAGAAGAAGAGAAAGGAAGAAAAAAGAAAAAAGGAGAAGAAAGAAAGAGAGAGAAAGAGAAAGAGAAAGAGAAAGAAAGAGAAAGAGAAAGAGAAAGAGAAAGAGAAAGAGAAAGAGAAAGAGAAAGAGAAAGAGAAAGAGAAAGAGAAAGAGAAAGAGAAAGAGAAAAGCAGGTGCCTGGAAGTTTTTAACTGCAGAAGAACTGAATCTAAAAAGTGAACAAAAAAAGGGGTTATAACAGAGTGCTGATGATCTTCCAGAAACTATAGATTTAATTCCCAGCACTTCTGATTTCATTAAGAACTGCAGCCTTTTCCACTGGCAGCACAATTCCTGAGCTTGACAAAAATAGATGGGCAGGATGGTGGAAGTGGTAAACTCCAGAAGTAGCACTCTGTCTTCTAAATCAGGAGGTCACACCTGTGAGTCTTGACTGAAGAACTCAATCTTCCCAAAATCCCACAAACCCTGTTATACAGGTACTTGTTTGTATGAGTCCCTGAGTGACAGATTAAAAAGCTTCCTTCTGGTGACTTGTCCCCAGGAAAAGATACAGTGCTCTGGGGAAAAAAGAAATTACAAAAACCCTCATCAGAATAATGGAAGGGTGCTACAGCATTCCTCAAGTGCCATGTAATAACCTGCTCCTGAAAAAGGCTTGCAGCTGACAGCATGGGGTCACAAGGAAAACAAAGACTGTTTTTTTCTTCTGGTGTTAGTAATATAGCTACCTGTTTCCTTCAGGAATCAGTATTAACTCTTTCCACATCTATCAGTCAGTATCATCCTGCAGACTTAACACCATGATTCTTGAAAAGAGGAAATTACAGTGCTGAGTCTTTGCTATTTGGAGCATAGAAATGGGTGGGTTTTCCAAGGAACTTAGTAGAGACTTTGGTTAAGCAACATCCCTGGGGTCTAGGGAGATGACAGCACTCAGGAGAGAAAACAGAAATCCTTAGTTCTCAAGTCCTCTAATCCCTGAAGTGAATAAAAACAATTAATGGACTTCCTTTATCTACTCTGGATTCTTTCTGTTTATATAGGTGACAACAATTCTCTGTAACAAAAAGTAATTGTACAGGTCAACTTTTTTTTCAGTTTCTAGCTAATTAAAGAATTAATCTGTAACTAGCTCTAAAAATTATGTGCTCCAAAATAACTTCTCCTCTGACTCTGTAAGATTAGAATTTTTCCAATTACTTCAGGGGAGGAGTTAGACTGTTTCATTTTTCATGGATCTGTCTATGTGGAATTGCAGTATGCTACCACTGCTGATATTACTTCTGTTTGCAAAATACTCATGATTTTGAATGGATTGTGTTAGGTCTTATATGAAAATAAGAGTAGAAAGAACATCTGTCTGGAACACTGTTTAATCAAAAATAAAATGCAATCAGAAAACATAATGTAAACCTTACCCATCATGTTAATCTGTATCACAGACACTGGTTTCCATACATGAATCAGGATTAGTCGATTTTCCGTAGTTGCACTTTATAGTCATCAGGATGAATCAGTTATGCTCAGTATGACAATACTGGACAATTGTGTGAATAATCTGCTAATGGTTTGCAGGTTTAAGATGAAAAGCAGGAGATTGTTTCTGTTTTAAGAAAATTTGTTCAATATTTATTCTGCCAGATCTGTCTTTGTGCTGTCAGAACAACAAAGCTGATGATAGTTTATGAGCTGGTTGTGTTATACATAGGTTTTGGCTACTCTCAATAAGAATGATACAAAACTGCTGAAGATGTTTTCATCATACATAAACCTTACATTCATCCTCCAGCAGAGGATCAGTCCTACTTCAGAGGGTATAGCAAAATGGCTCCAAATTAGGCAGCTCTGGCTCAGAGGCTAGACTTGACAATTTCCATGAAGACGCAATCATGTTCTGAAGAAGATATTTAGAAATTTACCCTCCTTTTTGGTGCAGAAATTAAAGTAAGAACCTCAGTTTTGACTATCAAATGTGCATGTGGCCTGCTTGTATCCATACATATATATGCTTGGAAAGTTTTCAGAATCAAAAATGGGTGTTCTGAAAGTTGTTATTTATCAAAGCAATGTAGTGAAAGAAAAGGAGAATTCCTTTCACCTTGTTTTGGAAAGATTTGATTAATAATTTTCTATTTGCATATTGTAATCTGTCTATAGAGAGGGTTTACTATGGGAAGGGAATATATACTTTAATTTTAAAAGCATGCACATCTCCTGTTGTATCATCATAATAATAGTAGGGATGAATGACATCTCCATTAAGGCTTACAATGTAATAATCTATGAAGGTAGGAATGGTAGTCTGTAACTGATGTTTTGACGGTTGAAATTTGTATTGGTAGCTCAGATAATGAATCCATCATGTTGTGCTTAATGTTGTTACATTATTATGAAGAAAACAAAGGAAAGAATAAACCTTTGTGAAGAAAAGAAGGCAGGAAAATCTATTTGGAAAACTGAGTTGCAAATTAAAAAAAGACTGTGGGATTACACGTATGTAAAGCTTAGTCTTTGTACACAGTACATTAATGTATGATCAAAGGAGATTCTTTTAGCAAAAGTAAGGCCCTTTCAGGATCCTTGCACAATTTCCTGGTATGGTGGATTACAGATTTACAGTAATTTTACAGTTTGTGAGATTACATAGTTAACAAAGGTTCTGCAAGGAGAAAAGAAAGTCATACTTTCCCCCATACTGCCAGGCTTTCTGTGCTGGAGGGCAAATTCATCCTTCAAAGGGCAAACAGCATATCTGCAAGCAAAAAAACTGCAGAAGAAACAACGTTCAAGCTCACTGGAGGTCTTTGAGAGATGTCTTGGTTCCTCCCCTGGCTTCATCCTCTTTTTAGCATACAGCCTGCCTTTCTGCTCTATTGCTTTATGTTGTTCTCCACCAAGAGAAGACTTGTGTCTATGTCTGAGGTCTTGTACTGGGTCCTAGTTCCTGAGGCTATGGAAGCATGAATATGCATAACTCACTAACAGATCAGAGCATAGCCTGGGGGTGGACATGGAAAGGGGGAAGATAATTCTCAGCTTTGGCTTCGCATGTAACCTTTAGGTATATATTTACAGCCAGATTCAAACCAGCATATTTGTACCTAATATACAACTAATGTGATTTAGACATTTAGAAATATTACTGTTCATGGAGCAAGGCACATGCTGAACTACCCACACACAATTTTCCTCCAGTCAGCAGGCCATAGGCCATATAGGTATGTTAATAAAGTGTTGAGTCTTAGCTAGTAAACCTTACAAAGAAGCGAGATGAACTGTCCTGGTTTGGGTCAGAACAGAACTAATTCTGTTCAGTGATTTTACTTTTTGGTTAAAACTCCCCTGAGAAACTGCACTTTCTGAAACTAACAGCATGTTTGCATAGACACTGCCAGCTTCTAGCAGTGATGAGGCCTAATATTCAGATTTACTATGAGGGATTGGTATGCAAAGCAAGGTCTTTGCTAAACCTTGTGTCTCATGTTGGGGGGTGCAGGGTAAATGCTGCACCGTCAAGGAGGAGCAGACAGGACAGGTGACCCCAAACTGACCAACTAAAGTATTCCATCCCATATATGTCATATTCTATATATACATAGGGGGTCAGTTCCCCCTTGTTAGTTTATTCTGATGATTGTTCTCCCTTGCGAGATTATTCTTCGTTTTTGGCTCTTCTTCACCTGCACTTCAGTGATCCCTAAGTTCCTGCATCCAGTACCAGGATCCAGCCCCTGAGCCTGACTCATCTGCTGCTGAGGCCTACTGCTGCAGTATCAGTGGTGACATAGTTACCATCAAGGAGGGTTTGGGTTTGGTATTGATTTCGTACTTAGTTGTATATATTTATATATGCTTCATTTGTCTTTATTATTAAAGTAGTTTTAGTTTAATTTTCCAATCCAAAAGTCTCTCTGTCTCTCTTTTATCCCCTTTCCTTTCCCATATGTGGGGGGGGGAAGAGTGGATAACAGGGAGTGTCTGTCATTGGGTTGATGGTTGGCCCAGCCTCAACCCTCAGCAACTATGTACAGCACTTATAAGTTATGATATAAAGGTTTTAATGAGAAATATGAGCTCTCAGTTCTGCAGTGAAAGTGTGATCAGATTTGGAGTCTGGGTGTCCATATAAAACAAGCCTTTTTTTAAAACAGAATTTGCTAAGCCTCCTAAATTTCTCCTAATGTAGGGCTGGTGCTGTCATAGAGTAATGCCGCTGTCCTAGCTGAGGTAGCTAGTGAAATGCCAGAAGCTATCTAGGACTCATAAAATTGGTATCTTATACTTAAATACTGAAAGGCTTTGTGATGGATGGTGCCATTTGTACACATTGACAATTACTGTACCTATCCTTTACAGCGCACTATAATGGTGGTAGTCTGCAGTCCACTCACATGTTGCCACAGATCTCATCTTACTCCGATCTGTTGGTCCATCTGTCATCTCCTGCTTTTTAACTACCAGGGATCCAGGTTTGAAATAGGAATACAGGAAATAAAGTATCATTCTTTTTTCCCTCCACCTCTTCTCCACATGGATGGACGTTTTGTGTTTTAAACCTTGCCAGCCATATAGCACAGACTGCCAATATTCACTCCCAGCCTGGCCCAAATGTTCTCTAGTCAAGCAAAACCATCCTGGGGATCGTAAGGAGCATTTTCTGTGTTAGAGTTTGCTATATATTACTCTAACAGCTTAATTTCCTTTCCTGAAATCACTCTTTGCATTATTAATGTGATGAGTTTTAAGACAGGTGTTTTTTTTCTGGCTTTTGTGGTGTTTTGATTATTTTATTTCTTATAGTCTTACAGTGGTGATGTCACAATGAGGAATAAATATTTTAACTACTTAAAATACTAACCTAGGAGCTTAGGTTAGTATTTTAAACGTAAAATTTTTTGATGTTTGTGGTTTAGTGAGGTGAATTCCATCCTCATTGCTCTCTGAACTCTATGCACAAAGAGTGCCCCTGGAACATGTTGCATTGCTCTGGTTTTGTAATACAAATAGACTTCTTGGGTTTATGTCCTGCTAATAGGAATTTTCCCTCAGGCCAGTTTAGCATATATTGTAGAGTTATTTCTCCTCTTCTCTCTAATGTGTGATGAAGCCCACTTCTTAACATCATCCAACAAATACTGTGTTGTTGCCTGTTCATAGAATATCAACAGTGCTTTTGAGCTAAAGTTCCCTCTTCCTATCACACAGAAGTTTTTATAGAATTATAGAGTTGTCATAGTTGGAAGACACCTTAAGGATCATCTAGTTCCAACTCCCCTGTCTGGCACAGACACCATCCACTAGATCAGGTTACCCAGAGCCCCATCAAGCCTTGTCTTAAAAGCTTCCAAGGATGAGGCTTCCACAACCTCTCTGGGAAACCTGTTCCACTGGCTCACCATCCTAACAGTGAAGAGCTTCTACCTAATCACTAATCTAAATCTAGCCTCCTCTAGCTTGCACCCATTTCCCCTGGTTCTGTCAGTATCTGACCTCCTAAAAAGTCCCTCACCTGCTTTCCCTGTAAGCTCCCTTGAGATAATGGAAGACCTTCTCTTCTGCAGACTGAAGAACCCCAACTCTCTCAGTCTGTTCTTGTAGGAGAGGTGCTCCAGTCCTCTGATCATTCTCATGGCCCTTCTCTGGACTCTCTCCAGCACTTCCATATCCCTCTTGTAATGGGGCCTCCAGAACTGGATGCAATATTCCAGGTGGGGTCTCAGGAGAGCAGAGTAGAGGGGGAGAATCACCTCCCTCGACNTGAACTTCATGAGGCTGGCATGGGCCCACCTCTCCAGCCTGTCCAGGTCCCTCTGGATGGCATCCCTCCCCTCCAGCATTTCAACTGAACCACACAGTTTAGTGTTGTCAGCAAACTTGCTGAGGGTGAGCTCAGTACCACTGTCCATGTTGCCAACAAAGATGTTAAATGAGACCGGTCCCAGTACTGATCCTTGAGGGACTCCACT
>VWZX01005646.1:9229-155071 GCA_013399015.1 Galbula dea
GAAGAAGGAAGTTCCTCGTGGTCCCGAGTGTAACAAAAGTCCCCCGGAGAGAACCCAGCATTCCCCCGGCTTCCCCCCACACCCCCCCAGGGGGGGTTTGCAGTGTCCTCGACTCCGGAATTTCAGGTTTCTTAAAGGGACAGTCCAGGCAAGGTGTGTGTGTGGGGGGAAACTAATAACAGTATTATGTACGTGGTGGTGGAATATCTTTTTTAGAAAATACAGTTACTGAACAGAATTAATTCTGTTCTAATCCAAACCATAACACAATTCTATGATTCTATATCCATAACACTAAATTTTGATTCCAGAATTTCTTATATTTCAGCTCTCTGTGTCTTGAATGGAAGTTCAGTCATATACTCAGCATTAAACACGAAGGAAAACAGGAAAAATTACTAGTATAAGTTTATGGGAATATAACATCCTGCCTTTGAAAAGGATGCAAAAGACATATACAAATATAATTGAGCTCTACAACATTTATTCATGCAAGACTGCTGCAATGCCACTACTTGTATAATGAAAGGTAACACCTTTAAGAAAATGCATGCATTTGAAAACTAATGGATATTTATATCCCTATTCCTCCCATTCTCCACCAATGGCATTTACATGCAACTGGAAGTTTATCCTCTAGAAAGCAACAACTACAATATCGCAGCATCCCCCTAGCACTCAGTAGCCCAAAAGAATTAACAGCTAAAGGCACTACACTAATCTACATAGTCTTCCCAGATTATGAAACTCAATAAGCATTTTGTTCTTTAGTGCAAAAAGGACGTGATTTTCTGTCTTCTCTCACCAGCCTACACACAGGTTTTCCCCACATCTTTGCCCCACACTTTCTGATACAGGAGCTGATAACACAGAGTGGCATTGGTTTCTCCCTGAACTTCAATCTGACCAGTCCAGTGCAAAGGCATTTCTGACCACAGGAAGCTCCTATTTTAATAAATGCAAGTTGCTAGTAGTCTCACTACACAACACCTATTGCCTTTTTGTCTTCTGCGTTACAACACTATGTATGGTATACAAAAATCAAACTTCTGTAAAAGACAGATTGACTTCTCCTGTTAAGAATGAAATAACATGTTAATGCTCATAAATCCATGCTAGAAAAATAGCTGTATTTCACATGTAAAAAAAATTTTCAAAACTCTAAAGTGATAGTTCAGCCTTTATCATAGCAGCACATAATTAAAGAAGCAAACTAAACACATATATGTAACTCCTGTCACCTTAAATATCAAATGCAGCACCCCTCTCTCCTAAGTTACATGCATTTCTACTGTTCTCTGCTGCACCACTCTGTTAATATTAACTTCCATGTAATTTCTGTATCTACAGAAACGTGCACTTACATTACTGTGGTTACTCTTATTAAACAAACCTGCACACCATGAAGTCACAGTTCTGTAAAGGATGTTGCAATGCCTATTATCATGAAGTAATATTTAGGAAGAAATATTTGTTTAAAATTATATAGCAAGTGATATTATAGTTAAGAAATAGGATCTCGTTCAAAAACAGTATCAATGATTCCATAAAAAGCAGAGGACACAGAAAATTCTGTTATCCATATGTATACTTATGTATCTGTAGGTATACATGCACGTGTGTATATATACATGTTGCTAAACATTCCAATTTTTTATATCCAGTTGAATTGGGATTCTCTAATATATTATGCAGATGAATAAAGGGATAAAGACTCCTTGCATTCACCATTTTTAACTTATAAAATCTGGAATTACTAAACCTTAACATTATGGAATGTTGAAGGTTTAGCATATTTTGGAAGATTTTGGTCAAATACTGTAAATAGAAGACTTGCTTTAGTGGAATCAAGAGGGAACAAAAATTAAGTCTTCACTTTGAACTCTTCAGCTATCCTCATCCTCACAAAGAACCAAACTATTTGGCAATAATATTACCTGAGTTTACCTGCACTGTTATGCAGCAGGCAGTACTGCATGCCTACAGAAAGTCAGTTACCTTTTATATAGGGTTCACTCAAGCACTCCTCACAACATGAGGCATGAAACATCATTAAAACAATGGAAACTGTTCAGCATTTAGCAGGATTAGGACTTTATTTCTTAAATAAGAAAGGGAATATTTTAAGTAACCAAAGCATCTAATTTTCAAGAGTCACAGGCACTGTTAAGTTGGATACGAGGTAGAACAGCAGGAAATTCAGAAGACAAAACTGCCAGATGACTTTTGAAATGGGTAACATACCACATTACAAAAAGTAGACAAAGAGAAACAATCAAAATGTGTTCTATCAATCACCAGAAATTCCTGTCCAGATTCAAAATACTGCAAGTCATCTTAACCCCAAAACTGAAGAGATTTAATAACACGAGAACAAATAACAATTTCATATTTTCTGATAAAGTACATAATCTCCCTCTTAGAATCATAGAATGGCTCAGGTTGGAAGGGACCTTAAAGACCATCTAGTTCCAACCCCCCTGCCATGGGCAGGGACGCCACAGGCACTAGACCAGGTCATCCAGGGCCACATCCAGCCTGGCCTTAAACACTGCCAGGGATGGGGCCTCCACAACCTCTCTGGGAAACCTGTTCCAGTGCCTCACCACCCTTTGGGTAAAGAACCCCCTTCTAATCTCCAGCCTAAATTTCCCCTCCTTCAGCTTGTAGCCATTCCCCCATGTCCTGTTGCAATCAGAACAGGAGAAAAGTCTCTCTCCTTCTGCCCTATAATCCCCTTTCAGGTACTGAAAGGCCACTATAAGGTCCCCTCTAAGCCTTCTCCTCTCCAGGCTGAACAACCCCAATTCCTTCAGCCTGTCCTCGTAGGGGAGGTGCTCCAGTCCTTTGATCAGGCCCTCCTCTGGACCTGCTCCAAGAGGTCCACATCTTTTTTATGCTGAGGAGCCCAGAACTGTACACAGTACTCCAGATGGGGCCTTACAAGGGCAGAATAGAGAGGCAGAATCACCTCCTTAGACCTGCTGGTCATGCCTCTCCTGATGCATCCCAGGACACGGTTAGCCTTCTGAGCTGCAAGTGCACATTGCCAGCTCATGTCCAGCTTTTCGTCTATCATGACGCCCAAGTCCTTCTCTGCACGGCTGTTCTCAACGAGTTCTTCTCCCAGCCTATACTCATATCTTGTATTGCTCCTACCCAGATGCAGGACCTTACACTTGGACTTGTTGAATTTCATTTGATTCTCACAGGCCCACTTTTCAAGCCTGTTGAGGTCCCTCTGAATGGCAACTCGCCCCTCTGGCGTGTCAACCACATCACTCAGCTTGGTGTCATCTGCGAACTTGCTGAGGGTGCACTCAATACCTCTGTCCAAATCATTAATAAAGACATTGAAGAGCACCGGTCCCAAGACAGAACCCTGAGGGACACCACTAGTCACTGGCCTCCACCTAGACAAGGAGCCATTGACCACAACTCTCTGACTGCATCCATCCAGCCGATTTCTTGTCCACTCATCAAATCCATATCTCTTCAATTTTGAGATAAGGATGTCATGCAGAATTGTATCAAAGGCTTTACAAAAGCCTAGGTAGATAACATCAGTTGGTCTTCCTTCATCAACTGTTGCAGTCACTCCATCATAGAAGTCTATCAGGTTGGTCAGGCAGGACTTGCCCTTAGTGAATCCATGTTGGCTTCTTCGAATCACCTCTTTGTCTTGCATGTGCCTTACCATCACTTCCATGACAATGTGCTCTTCCACATTTAACATTCATTGTTTCAGAGGAAGGGGAACCACAGAAGCCAATTCCTTATAGTAGAGCTGGAGAAAGGAGAGAAATTTTCTGGATCACCAAATAATATGGTGGAAACAAGCAAGATCAACAGTGGCCAAGACAAGACTCTTGTCAGTCCCCCTTGGGCTCCCAGTTTGTCAGTATCACAGAGGACACCCTTCAAAACTTACTTTTGCAAGTTCCTAACTGCATCTGGAGAAGGCTTCAAGAGAAAAGTACAATTACCTTATAAATGCCTTATGGTGGAGAAAATGTGTAATTCACATCTAAATCACAAGTATTTGATTTTTTCTTTCTCACCAAACAAAAAGTAATCCTCAAATGAGCCATATTTTATTGACATTTACTTTGCATGACTCTCAAGTATAACATTTACTTAGTCATATATCTTCATGATTATACTGACATCAGTAACAACAACAATCAAGCCCCACAAAAATAATGCCTTAAAAGGGATGTTAAACAATCCATGCAGAGTAAATAATTAGTTTAAGTAAGTACATTATCCTGGAATTAATCTTTCATTATAGATATAAAGGGAAAACATCAATCTATATTCACACAGCCTTTGAAATGCAGTCCTGGACATTTTGTTGCAGAACAAATATGTCCCCATCACTCAGATTAAACAAAAACCTACAGCAATTTTTTTAACTACTTTGTGAATTAGCTAGAATTAGATAAACCTTGGAGCAAGGCTCTTCATCTGTTTACCCAGTATTTCATGCATGCTGGCCAGCACGTTGCTCTTCTTTAAACAGAGCCCATTCTTGAGAAGTTGTTGTTTACTCACAGCAGTAAAAAACTTAAATCCCTCATCAGAATCCAGCCAAAAAAATTCAAGCTCACCTAAGTTTTCTAGTTACTACAGCAAACAGTACAGAGCAGAGGGGACACTATTTTCATAGCATAGATTTCTGTAGCTATGCTTGAATACAAATTTCCATTAGTGTATTATTTCTCTTTCCACATCTTCAAGTCTATTGGAGTAATATAAGGTTCTACCAAAAGACCTCTTACTGCAGGTATAGTTCCACCCTTTCACATATTTCACACATCGAAGAGATGGAATGTAAAAAAAATAGTGCTCAAAGTAATCACAAATACATAAGAAATGTCATATTATGAGCTTTCTTCTTTACATAAGAACGGACTGGAAAGGATATGGAATAAGTAGGCAGATACTTGGGACATTTTTCCTCCCCGTCGTAGCAAGTGGAAAAAGCCTGCTATGGTTTAGTACTTCAAGTTAGCAATCACCTTTATTATAAAAACATAAGACAATTTTGAAGGACACATCAAGATTTTTACCTTAAAATACAATTGTGTACATGACTGGAAGCAGCTTCACCAATGAATTTTCAGTAATTGTCTTTCAAGCTTGTTATTCATGTAAACAATTACAGAAAGCTAGAATTATTTTCTAAATGCATTGGTTTGATGCAGGACTAGTGTATAGTTATCTTTGTCTAATGGAAAGAGCATTTAGGCTGTATAAAATGCTAGGGATGGAACTGCCAGTCATTCAAACAAGCAAATAGCTTTATTTCTCCAAATTATGTTTTCAGAAGATTTTCATAGATTGTAACCTCAGTCCCTCACTACTTTTGAGCTTTTACTTCTCTTAAAGTTTCTTTCCCTCATTCACATCTAGAAATATTTACCTCCAGCTACTGGGACAGTTCTGAGATCCATAGGTGTGCATATTTCTTCAGACACTCTGGACATAAACTTCAGCCACCGAAAACTGGCAAGTACAGCCTTCCACAAACTTAGAAGCCTATAGCTCTAGGCTGTAATTCAGGAACCTCTTTTCTACATTTAACACAAGAATCTGCATCCATAGCCAGTGCTTCACAGAGAGACTTCCAATCTGAGCTCATTATACGCCAAATCTAACACAAAAAGCTACTTGAACAGTACTACCAGGTGCCTTTTAGACCCAAATACCCCAAGACACTAGGTAAGCAAAGACTGAGAAGGCTGAGCAAGGAACTGATAGAAAGGAACAGGGCAGGCCCCACATGCCTTTCTGGGCAAACTAACACATTATTTTGTAAACAAAAAAGGCTAATAAGTGGTAGGTAGTCACAAAAGATTTCCTAATGTGACAAGTGGTTAGGCTACAAGCAACCTAAGTCGGAACTACATTCTCTTCTTGGTGTTACTGTGTCAACTGAAGAGTTTAATAAGTCATTCTGTCTCTATTGTTCTTGAAACAGGATCTCACACGTTCTAAATCTGCTGCCTATTTGCTTCTATTCTAATATACCGTGGCAAAAAAAAAAAAAAAAGTTGTGTCAGAAGAACTGTATTCCTACTGTTCAAACTAACACAGTTTTTTTTTACTCTAATGGGCAAGAAATGACTTATATCATGGACCTTCAGGAAAACAGGAGTGCTGGTACCCTTGCTCGGTATAGATGGAACCAAAACAAGCCATGCATCTAGACTTCATGTTCGGCTTCAGAAGGCTACAGAGTTTTTGCTTTTTCTTTTCCTTAAAGGTGCACATGAAGTTCCTTGTTACTCCAATATTGATCCAAGATTGACAATTTTAGAATGGGAATTGGGGCCCTGGGCCACCTGATCTAGTGGATGGTGTCCCTGCCAAGCAGGGGGGTTGGAACTAGATCTTTAAGGTCCCTTCCAACTCTGCCGATTCTATGATTCTATGATCTCTTTGCTTCAGAGGGATGTTGTGAAAATCAGCTGGTTGATATTTACAAACCTTTTTGTGGTGCTAAGCACCACAAAGACTTATATATTTAACAGTCCAGTGTTCGTTCTGTGCTAAGGACAGAGAGTAGAAAAAGCACAGCCTACTCTTCAAGTCATGAAAAAAAAATACAAATGTAGACAATCTTCTAATTAATATATTTTGATATATTAGAACACATACACAAAGAACCATAACAGATTCTAATTTTTAAAAATTGCACAAGTGGCTGTGAGTTCTTACTATCAGGAGTAATATGAGCCAGCAGTGAGCCCAGGTGGCCAAGAAGGCCAATGGCATCCTCGGTTGTATCAGGAATAGCATGGTCAGCAGGAGAAGGGAAATTATCATGCCCTTGTACTCAGCACTTGTGAGGCCTCATCTCTAGTACTGTGTTCATTCCTGGGCCCCTCATTATAGGAAAGACTTTGAGATGCTGGAGCGTGTCCAGAGGAGAGCTACCAAGCTTGTGAGGTGTTTAGAGAACGAGTTGTATGAGGAGAGGCTGAGGAAGCTGGGTATGTTTAGTTTGGAGAAGAGGAGGCCGAGGGGGGACCTCATTGCCCTCTATAACTACCTGAAAGGAGGTTGTAGAGAGGTGGGTGTTGGCCTCTTCTCCCTAGTAACTAATGACAGGACAAGAGGAAATGGTCTGAAGTTGAAACAGGGGAGGTTTAGATCAGATATTAGGAAGAAGTTCTTTACAGAAAGAGTGGCGAGGCACTGGAACAGCCTTCCCAGGGAGGTAGTCGAGTCACCACCCCTGGAGGTATTTAAGAAACGTGTAGACATGGTGCTTCAGGACATGCTCCAGCATGTAGGTGGTTGTGGGGTTTTTTGGTTTGGGGGGGTTTTTTTGTGGTTGGCTAGTGGTTTGGTTGGTTGGTTTTTGTGGTTTTTTTGGTTGGACTCGGTGACCTGGAAGGTCCTTTCCAACCATGAATATTCTATGATTCTGTGAGTAATTTCCTATTAATCTTAGTAAAGCTACTTCAGTCAAGTTCTTTATGATTAGAAAGCACCTTGGTCTAAACCACAATAGTCTAGATCAAATCATCTGAACTAAAACATAAGTATAGTGCATGGTGAAAATGGTATATACACTGAGAAAAGAGGTTTGGGTTAGTATTTTCTGAATATTCTAAGTTTACAGAGCATTCTAAGAGCACAGTGTAACAGATGGATGGAGAGAGTGTCCTGATAAATTACATAGATCTCTGTTCCTATTTGAATTGTAAATGCCACGTTGATAGAAGTTACCCTGTGAATAAGTTGCAGTACACACTTACATAACCTTCTGCTAATATGAAGTGTTGAAAAAAATGCATGCTGTTAACTAGAAGCATGAGAGAGTGATCTGAATGCAAGTACAAAGCAGTTAAAACTGAATACTGTCTTCGTAAACAGATTTTGATGGATGTAGCTCCACCATTAGCAAACCAAGAGACTAAACATAAAGTGCAATTATGATATTGAATGTCTGTAGTATCAAAACCCTGGAAACTTGCTACATTAAATATTTCATGTCACTCAGAATTAACAAATACTTCGTTTTAGTATTTTATAAAAAACGACAGGTTTTTTTTCCCCACTATTCTCTATTAATACAAATTTTGGAAACATTCTGTCTCCCAGTTCTTGAAATGAAGGTATCCAACACAATGAATAAGACTGGGCAGTTGAAACTAAAGTCTGCTTTTAACTCCAATTAAGACTTCCACTCTCACTTTGTGTGAGTCCAGCTGCATTCAGACTGAAACTGGGAATGCTTCCCATTATATGGATTTCAGTGTGCATCTTGACTATGTAGCAGGAGAAGAACTGAGTGGACACTATCACCTTGGAGGTGTCACAGGCAGGAAAACCAGTCACGCAGGATGGAAATGATGTCACACAGTGCAGGTGCTCCTTGAAACAATCTGTCTTGGACAAACACCTTGCTAAATTCTAAAGCCTCTTTATTTAGTGAAGAAAAAAATGCATGCAACAGGTTAAGGACAAAAACTAAATTACCATGAACCATTAGCTGCTGAAACACTATGCAAGGTCAGTTGTCCAGCGTCAAGCGACACACACTTAGCTAGTTAGAAATCATGGCCAAAAAGGTTATTATTGCATGACCTGTGTTTTATGTAAAATCCTGTACACTGACCTCCTCCTCCTCAAAAATCTCATGTTTCCACACTGCCTGCACAAGTAGAACTCCTCAAAACATACATACTCAAACCTTTCCTCTGCTCTACTGCTCTCAAAGGATCTTGAGAATTGTTTAAAAGAGAAAGGTCATAATTTGCTTTTTATTAGGTAAGCAGAAGATTGAAGATTCCTCTCTTGTGCACCTTCCATAGTACTCAAAACATACAGATAACAGTAAAGATAGAACTGACTTTATGAACTGAGAAGTTTCTAAAGATGTTTGCAACTAAGTGTCCTATAGTATTGTCATATATTATCTTTTGTATCTCACAGCCAGAAGGTACTTCACTTTAAAGTACTCATTAATAGAAATAGTTTCATTTTCTTTGCAAAGCCATTTCTCTCAAAGCAGAAAACTGTGAGATGGGCTCCCTCTAGAGTCTTATCTCTGATAAAAACTTTGTGAAGTACAAAAGACTGCATAGGCCATTTATATATGCCAACACCCTACTTTGTTCCCTTCCAAAAAAAGGTCTGAGATAGCACTAGTGGAAAAAAGCCTTTACATTCCCTGTTAAATAAGTTTATGCATTTATACAGATCAATTAAATTCTTGCTCTTCCATGTATCTATCACAAGAGCCAAATAAATTTTGAGATATTTCAAAAACCTGAAGCTAATCTTAGAAGGGGAATGAACCTTCTATCTGTTTTTAAAAAAATATACAAAAACCTTTAAATAAATGCTTTATCTATATTTAAAAACCTCCTTTTCTCCATGAGCAGCTATTAAAGTTGTTTCAGTAACTCAAGCAGAACTCACAACAACCTGAAGCTTGATATTGTTTGACTCAGGTCTGTGGATGCTTTCCCACTAATACAAGCATTAGAACATGCAAGCAGATTCTTAGCTCCACAGCAACTAGAGAAGGGCATAAAAAGTGTGGGTGGACAACTATTGCCAGCAGCTAGCAAAAACTGTATTAGAACCCATATATATGGAAGACATACTCTTGTTTTCCACCCAGAAGAAAGCAAATGTGGAGGGGAGATGGTGAGCAAGAAGGTGAGACTGGGCTGTGTCTTCTTTCCCCCACCAAATACACCAGGGAAGCAAACCTGAAGCAGTACAGATGGAGGAGTAGGCTGAACCAGGAGAAAGACTGATTTTGTTCTTCATCCCTAAGCAAAAGGAAATCCTATTGCGAACCTCAGGATACAGTCCCTGACAATTCCATTCAAACACATAGTACCTCTTCCTTCACCTAATACAAGCAGCGGTGAGGAATCCTATGGACAAGGAATACAACAATTTTACAACAAGTTGTTTCTTTTTGTTTTCCATAAACTTGTAAAACATAATAAACAACTCAAAAAAACCCTTTTCAATGTATAAAATATTACTGTAAACCTAGCACCTTCCCAGCTTTGTTTTCTATGTTATTTTGTTTTCCACTCATTGCAGAAGAAAACATAAGACAGCCTTCAGGAAAATATATCACACTGTAGATATGACAGCCTCTTCTAGAACAAAGAGATTATTACTTCTGCATTAATCTGGCAATTACAATTATGTAATTAACACAGCTGCACAAATACAATTTACAAAATAAATATCTGGATTAAAATCTGTCATTGACAAAAAGATACAACAAATCATAAATGCTTCCTCACTTCCTAATGCCAGGATTCAAACTCTTGTTTTGCTCTATAGTTCTAGATCTAAATCTCATAAAAACAGCTATTAAGTTTAGATTTCTTAAGAACAGTTAGGAATAGTTGTCAGATTTTTTTCTGCCCCCCACTGCAGATTATCAGTTAACTTACATTTTCCCTTGGCAATATACTAGGTGCATTGATAGAGCTGATGTCAGAGTCATCCTCTGCAGAGTCTGGCAAGGAAAAGACGTAACGAATAAAAATTCTGATACCTTATTTATCTCAGTCTTCCTTAAATTCTTAGGCTGAGCCCAAGAAACTGTCTGTATGATCTCTTAAAAGAAGAATATGTTGAATGGCATCATGCAGTCCTTTAGGCTTTTGACACATATATGCCAACATTCAGTCAATTAATAGACTACAGGTTTAAAGAGCAACAACATTCCAGAAAAGTTTCTCATTTTGTAAAATCACCTTATATTAGTAAGCAAGCACCAAGACAAATAGAAATAAATGAATTGGCATAATTTCCTTTACGCTTCAGTGCAAAATTTCATGTGTAATTACATCACATAAGTCTTTGTTACTACAGCAGTTAAGACTTCCTTCTAGTTTTACCCATTAACAAAACAAGTAGCATCTGTTATGGGTTGGAAAGGACCCTCAAATATTACATAAAGCATCACACAAGTTTTCCAACACAAATTAATTCAGGACCTTCTACAAAGCTCACTCTGCCTTGAATTCATATTAGCTTCCTTCTTTCATGTGTCCTGCAAGCTGTGTAAAGGATGTTTTGGGGTAATTTTTTTTTTGCATACTTGGAAGGTAAGTTTTTGAAAAATAATCAAAAGAATGAATCACTACCAATGTAAGTTTGTTCTTGGAGAACCCCTTTGGGGAGCTCCATATTTTATTTAAAAGGGTTTCTGTCAACATTCATCCCAAATCCTGAATATGCTGCATCCCACAGTACACCATCAGAAAGCACAGTAACATTTAGCCTGCAATTAAAATAATTTTATGACAACATCCTACAAAAAATATGTTCAAACATGAATAAATTAAGTAGTTACTCTAAACTAGTCGCTGACTTCCTTAGGAAATCCACAGCCACAACAGCCAACTCACTACCCTACCTCAGCCAGGGTAACTGTAGCTCCAAGCTCTTACTGCTGCTAGTCCAGCAGATTGCTTGGCCTGGGGCTAAGCCAAGAGTAGGAGTCTAATATTCCTAGCCCAAAATAAAGGCAACATACTTTTGGAAGCTCTGATGGTAGATGGCATGAAGTCAGAGCAGAGGGATCCGAGCGTTACATTGTTGTATCGTAGCATGTTTTGTCCCCTCCAAGGAGGCAACAGTTAAAATACATTCCTTTCAACTGAGCCTGCCACCCTCTGTTAATAGGGCTACTGCTAACCCCTCCCACTGCTGAGATCAGTGCAATTGCATCAGCACAGCTTCTCTGGGATGCAGTACACTTCAGACAAGAGTCTGCAGTGTTGGCTATACCAGTGGCAGCCCAGACCATAGTAGGGAATCAGGTCCACCATGGCCTTGAGCATAGGTGAGACCAGAGTCCCCCACCAGCAGGCCCAGGTTTCAGTCCAAGGCCACATCTTGGCTCTGCTTCCAGAAAGATGTTTCAGATGTTATTGTTCCAGGGCAGGACCAAGCTGCTTGAGTGCAGGCCCATGGCTGCCCATGCCTGCAATCCCCCAGCTCAGCCACATGGCTCAACTTCAACTGTGGTAGCAGTTGAACACTGATACTAAAGTCGCTTATTCAAAAAGCAACTACAATGCTCTTAGTAAATACTGCATTTTTTAACAAATACCAAGCAGTTAAAAATTGGTTACATATTTACAGTAAATATCAAAGAGGGATGAGGCATATCCATTTGCAGTTTATATATGAATGCTAGTTTACATAACAAAAATGAATCAGAGACTTCTAGAGTTGTGAAGATGACACTGACAATTCCCACTGAGTTCAATAAAACTACACCAGCTGACATCACAGGGAAAGCAGTTCTCTCTTCAGGTTCCAGCCCAGCAACCAGACTGTTTAAAACTCTCTGTATTTTGACTTTAGCACATGTTTATTGTTAAAAGTCTCAAGTGCAAATTGTCTGAATTGATAGATGCTTTAAAAAGCTAGTGTTTATTAGAAATATTCACTTTATTACAATTTCAGCATAGAAGTTAAAACTATATGATGATTCAGAGCACAAATTAAGAATCTATTTAAGGATCACTAATTTCAACAGGACCACAGGGAACAATATAAAGGAATACAAATAAAAATAATGCCATTAAAATCAGTTTTAAATTAATGAGCCAAGTTCAGTTGGTTATCATTCTTCAGGCTCATTAAGGGTATCTGAATGTGACTCATGAGAAATTTACAATAATATATTGAGTTTATCTATCAGGCTTTTCAAACAGTTTGTTTTCATCAGAAATAATAAACAAAGTAAATGGTCAACACAAATAAATGTTTAAAATTCTCTGTACTATGTCAAGGCTTAAACTGTAACACTCTGCAGTCAGATGTATAAACAATAATATGTCATACCAGTGGAAGTAAATGCTTTTTCTCCCAATGCTGTCTTCAGAAATCAAACTAAGCCTGTTACCTAAGACAAAAGCTCCATTTTATGTTAAGACAGCTACAATATAGGTAGGTCACATTAATACAGCACAAAAGTGTATGCAATTTGATGTTCCAGTTATTCTAGAACATTCCACCAGATTCCTACTAAGGGAGCTGGCAAAAGTGCTCACCAAGCTACTTTCAACCACAGAAGTCCTAGCTGACTGGCAGTTAGCAAATGCAATGCTTATCTATAAGAAGGGCTGAAAGGAGAATCATGGAAACTACAGACCTGCCAGTCTGACCTCCATGCCAGGGAAGGTTATGAATCAGATCATCTTGAGTGCCGTCATGCAGCTCACAGAGAACAACCAGGGGATCAGGCCCAGCCAGCATGGCTTCATGATAGGCAGGTCCTGATGGACCATCCTGATCTCCTTCATGACCAGGTGACCCACTTAGTGGATGAGCAAAAAGCTGTGGATGTTGTCTACTTAGACTTTAGTAAAGCTTTTGATACTGCTTCCCACAGCATTCTCCTGGAGAAACTAACTGCTCATGGCTTGGATGGGCATATGCTTCTCTAGATAACAGTCTTGCTGGCTAAGCCCAGAGAGTAGTGGTGAACAGAGTTAAACACAGTTGGCAACCAGTCACAAGGGGTATACCCCAGGGCTCAGCTTTGGGGCCTGTTCTCTATAGTACCTCTAGCAATGAAGGGGGTTGAGTGTACCTTAAGTAAGTAGGCAGACGACACCAAGTTAGGAGAAAGTGTTGATCTGCTTGATGGTAGGGAGGCTTTACAGAGGTATCTGGACAGACTGGATCAATGGGCCAAGGCCAGGGGGATAAGGTTCAACAAGTCCAAGTACCAGGTCCTAAACTAGGGCTTCAACAACCCCATACAACACTACAGGCTTGGAGCAGAGTTGCTGGAAAGCTGCCTGGCAAGAAAGAACCTGAGGGTGCAAGACAACAGCTGGCTGAACACGAGCCAGCAATGTGCCAACGTGGCCAAGAAGGCCAACAGCATCCTGGCTTGTACCAGGATTATTGTGGCCAGCAGGACTAGGCAAGTGATCGTCCCCCGTACTCAGCACTGGTGAGGCCACACCTTGAACAGCATGTTCAGTTTTGGGCCCCTCACTACAAGAAGGACATTGAGGCACTGGAGCAAGTCCAAAGAAGGGCAACAAAGCTAGTGAGGGGTCTAGAGAACAATTCTTACGAGGAGCAGCTGAGGGAACTGGGGTTGTTTAGCCTGGAGAAAATGAGGCTTAGGGGAAAGCTTATCTCTCTCTACAACTACCTGAAAGGAGGCTGTAGTATGGTGGGGCTCTGGCCTCTTCTCCCAGGTGACTAGTGATAGGACAAGAGGAAATGGTTTCAAGTTGTGCCAGGGGATATTTAGGTTGGATATTGGGAAAACTTTCTTCACAGTAAGGGTTGCCAGGCATTGCAAAAGGCTGCCCAGAAAAGTGGTGGGGTCACCATCTCTGGAGGTATTTAAAATACACATAGATGTGGCACAGAGGGATGATTCAGTGGTGATTTGCCAGTGCTAGGCTGACAGTTGGAATCGATCTTAAAGGTCTCTTCCAACCAAAGCAATTCTATGATTCTATGTACATAATAAACAAACCTTTATCTACCTGCAAAGTGGATGGGGCAGCATCATGACTACAAACAGCAAACACCTGTTTCATCCTTTGGTAGTAAAATACTAAATGAATCATAATAAAAAGCCTTGTGTGCTCAAAGGAAGGATGATTTTAAATCTCAATGACAACAGAACAGTTGTGTTTCTACTCTGCAGACAAGCTGCCACGCTTTGCTCCTACTGTGCATGAGAGCATGTAGAGATTTGCTGAATATGTATGGTTTTCACTAAACGCCACATGTTATGGTTCAGGTTAGAGAAATGCAACACCCATGAGGAAATATTGAGGCACAAAGACAAGCAGAATGCAACTGTGACAGACTTGTATGCTGGTGAGGCGAGATACCCTCCATAAATAGCACTGTGCAACTCCATCACAAACCCCTTGCTCTGAAGAGGATTTACAAGAATAATGCTCATAATGGCAAAGGAACTAGTTTTTGTGAATAAATGTTCATCACAGAGTAAAAGGTCACAACATAACACATTAGTATGTAAAGTACTAATCTTTAAATAACTAACCCGATATGAGCCCAGCTGTCACTTTCACTGCCTTTAACAAGCATGATTTGATATCCTCTAGCCTAAAAATGTCCAACTTAACTTCCACCAGCCCAATTTGCTTAATCACTAGCTCTTCTTTTTAACTTGTGTCTATATCCTGTAAGTAGAGCTTTTCTTAGTCCAAGTAGCTAAATTTGGACTACAAGGAGTAACTGCACTCTCTAAAAAGCACAAAACCAAGGCATAAACCCATGAACGGAGAGTAGAAAACCTGGGCCTCAGCCCATGGCAAATCATTCAGCTGCACTAGCAGACCTAATGTTGAGGAACAAAAAAGCTATGCAGTGAAGGGAGGAAGTTGGACAAATACAGACATATTTCATTTCATCCTAATTGATATCATCAGCTTAAATTCAAACAATTTACCTTACTGTTCATGAGCCATAGTCATAGCACATAGTTTGTGAAGATGGGAAATCTTACTACTGCAGTAAGAATGCTTCTGTTTTGTTTCCAAACAGTGCCAGGCAGCTCAGAATGCTGAAAAAGAGCCAGTGCAGTATGCAAAGTTGTTTTAAGTCAGTAGAGTTAGAGTAGGATGCTCAAAATCTGAAACTCCCAAAGGGAAGTTCAAATGACTTTTTTTTTTTTTTGTACATAGACACATGATGGCCACTGCTATTCACTCCAAAGCAACATATCCATCTTCATTTGAAAGTTGCTACTTTGAGTTTAGAATTTTTGAAGAGCTGTGTTGCTGCTGTTATTCTTCTGCTCTCTTGAGTAAAAACTCCTTCAAGGATACTGGGAACTAAACCATCAAGATTTAAAACATCAAACGTTGAAATACTCAGACAACTCCAGCATCTGCTACACTGTGGCAGTTTGCATTCCCCCCAGATGTGAAGTCTCTCTTCAGGAGATGTGGAGCTCTTTAATACCCAGTCAAATTTATGGACGTATTGTATATAGATTAGTCACTCTTGTCTTTAAATTGTTACTGAATTAGGAAAAACTGTTAAGCCATGACAGAGTAGGGGAATGCAGGAGTTTTGGAATCAAATCTGTCAACAGTTTTAACCTATTAGTGGACTACAGTGAAGCCATCTTTGAACACCTCTTCGGGGGAGATGTCTGAAAATATTATAAAATATTGTAACTCAAAGCTTATTTCCACAAGATAAATTATGCTATTTAGAGGTACAAAAGCATTGGTGTTAACACTGTCATGGACCAAATGGTTGCTTTGCACAAAGTTTATTAAGGGAACCCTCCTGTCGAGTCACAAGGTTAATAAAGGAGCCCCTTGCTTTCTAAACTCCTTCTCAGAGAGGAGCATAGGTGTGGCTGAGCCCAATTCTAGTCCAGACTTGGTCAACTGTTTATGTCAAAGAGATTATACAGGTGTAATCAAATCTTTATAACACTTAGCCCCACAGGATTACAGATGGCAAACCAAATGTACTTAAATAAATGAATAATTTATTTAAATTTACTATAAACACTAAAGCAGAAGAAAGGTTGATCAGAATTATTTACTACACAGAATAGATACCTATCATTTACTGATACGGTGCACAATTCACTTGAAACAATACTCAAGCAAAATACTAAAGGTATAAGTAGAGATTAATGTCACTCACTCACACTTATGACAGTGGGGGAAATCTCTTTCTCTCAGCCTCAAGGGGTAAACTTGGCCCACACCTCCACCCAAGGGAGGAATACTCACACACTTAGGATAGATCCCTCTTTCAGCCTGGGGTCCGATAGGTAACAACTTAAGTGCCTTGTTAATTGGTCGTTCCAGTACCACTTTGCAGGGTATTTTTGTACACCCAGGGGTTATAGATGCAGACTATGTAGATCAAACATGGGCTATGATTCTACCCCTACTCCACCAGTGACTATTCCATCTAACACACACCTTGCTCAACTTGTACCTTTTAAGTCTTGTGTTCCCAGAACAGAGCCTGTGGACAGAGGAGATTGTGGTTTTGGCTCTACAGGGACGCCTCAAGTCTATTGGTCCCATACTGTGACTGACAAAAAACCCCAGATGATGTGTACTCTATCTATGCAACAAGCAACACCAGCGCAGATTAAGGTAACCGGTATGATAGACACTGGAGCAGATGTCACCATCATCTCTGCCAGCACATGGCCAAGCTCATGGCCAATAACATCAGTAGGAGCAGCTGTAGCAGGACTTGGAGGTGTTACACAGAGTTATTTGAGTGTGAAACCGGTTCTGATAAAAAATTCTGAAGGCCAAACTGAAACTATCAGGCCTTATGTTACTTCTGCACCTTTGAATCTGTGGGGAAGAGATGTTTTGTCAGCTTGGGGAGTTAAACTGGGAACAGATTTTTAATAGGGGTCACTGTACAAAAGGGTGTAAAGCAATCTACTATAGCCTTGAAATGGCTTACTGACAAACCTGTGTGGGTTGATCAGTGGCCCCTAAATCAGGAAAAACTGAATGCCCTAAAAACATTAATTCAGGAACAATTAGATTAAGGTCACATTGAACCATCCACGAGTCTGTGGAAGACACCAATATTTGTAATCAAAAAGAAATCAGGCGATTGGACGTTGCTACATGATCTCAGAAAAATTAATGCAGTTATGGAAAGTATGGGTGCTTTACAACCTGGGATGCCATATCCCACTATGATACCTAGGTACTGGGATATTTTAATTTTAGATTTTAAAAATTGTTTCTTTACTATTCCTTTACATCCAAACGATGTTTCCAGGTTTGCCTTTACTGTACCAGCCATCAATAATTCAGCACCTGTCGAACGATACCAGTGGAAAGTACTACCTCAAGGCGTGAAGAACAGCCCTACTATCTGCCAGTGGTATGTTGCACAGGCATTATCCACAATTAGAAAAAAATATCCTGAAGCATATTGCTATCATTATATGGATGATATTCTGATAGCAACCCAAACCAAACATGCATTATCAGAAATTGAGCCACAATTAATACAGACTCTTCATCAATTTGGCCTTCAAGTTGCGCCAGAAAAGGTGCAATGCTGTGCCCATGGAAGTACCTTGGGACAAAAATACTTGATCGGACAATCAAACGTCAACCAATTAAATTTCATGCAGACATTCAAACACTAAATGATGCTCAAAAACTTCTAGGGACCATTAATTGGATACGGCCCTACCTTGGTCTAACTACTTCACAATTGGCACCTCTATTTGATACCTTAAAAGGCAATCCAGATTTGACCATAGCAATTTTTAGTAACACGTTTGTCTGAGATTAAGAGGCAAGATAGTATGGCTCAACTGCACTGTCTCTTGAGTTACATTAATTAGGCTCAACTACCCACCACAGATAGGTGTACCAGAAGTTTCTGTTATGGAAAGTGGGACTGGGCTTTTATAGTATGAAGTGGTTGACTGTCAGTCATAAGTTAATTGATTAGATGTGTCAGCTCAATGCTCATCATTTCTCAAAGCTTTAGATAAGTTATCAGTTGTTTATCACTCAACAACAGCTTTTGTTGTTGGTCTCCTCCAGACATTCAACTTAAGGGCTGTGCAGTGAGGCTGATTTTAGTATTCTTCAAAGCCAAACCAGCTAACCCTCCCTTCTCCATTACTGATAACATTCTCAGAAGAGCAAAGTGAGCTGTTAACCCCCACCTAGGCAGAGAGTCCTGCTACACACTTCATGTGCCTGTTATAAGGATAACTGTGCATTAAAACAGGTATATAGATTTCTGGGAGGCTGTTAGGAAACAAAATGAGGTGCAAATCCCTGAAATGTACAAGGCGGGGGGGGAGGGGGAAATTACTTTATAACACCATAATCAGAAACTCAAAAGATCAACAACTGGCAGATCAAGTCAGATAGAAAGTACAATCTTACATTCAAGATCTGTAAAGAAACTCTTAAACTGAAGTATATGATAGAGGAAACATCTGCCCCACAGTCATACCTCATTTTATCTTCTCATCTTTTCTAAACTGTCAGAAACTGTCCTTCTGAGAAGCACCTTGCAAATGGTTCTTCAATTGCATCAGAGAACCTCCAAATACACTTGAAACTTACAATCAAATAAAGCTCTGTCTGTTTATAAGACCACACTCCATTCACAGAAGATTTTGAAAGCTTGCTAACAAGACTATTGAATCCCTGGGAGACTCCTTTGAATGTTTAGGGGTTTGTTTGGATTTGGCAGGTGGTTTTCATTTGGCATTCCCCTAGGAATTCTGCCACCAGAAATGACTTTCTGGTCACACCCCTTCTCCTGCCAGGTCCATATAGCATGAGTTCACGCTGATTCTTTAGCAGCCTGCATTAGGAATTAGTGTGCACCCACCATGAGCTGTATCCCATAACACTTTCAGCTACTAGCACTGATGAAACAGTTTGCAGGAAAAGGCCCAACTGATGAATGGAAAAAAGTAAACCCCAGTTCCTCCTACATTGCCCACCATGCATCATACAGAAACCTTCAAACTGCCACAGTCTACTGTAGCTTTTGATCTTCTTTAAACTGCTAGTAAGAACAAAATCTCAAATTACAAAAATCAGTAAGTTAAAGTTCAAAATGTCCTGAAATTAGCAGAATTTCTGCTTAAAATCCTCTTCATTAACAATTATTGTTTATTTCACTGCAGGAAAAAAAAAGTCCTTAAGAAAGCTTAATACTAATTTTAAAGCAATCAAAAATGCATAGATGTTATAAATTACAAGAAACTGCTCTGTAACATCTTGACTATTTAAATAGAAGCAGATGGTTTAAATTACTTTACTTTTTAAGCATTTTATATGTGCTATAAAATGATATTTGATGGCATTCTTTCTGATTGGCTTTCTAAATTTAAATTACAAAATATTAACCAGGAAATTTAAATATTCATATACAACATTATTTTATCCACCCAGTTTCTATTTTTTAATACATGTGAAAAATCTAACTGTCCACCTCTTGACTATTTATTCTTCATGATAACACTAATTTTTTTTCATAATTGTACTGGGTTCCTTCATTTTAAATAGTCCCCATTTAAAATACAATTCTCCCTTCCTGTGCCCTTCACAAAAAACAAAAATAGCAGAACAGGAAAAATAAAATGGAATTTTACAAAGACCTAAAACCAAGTCTAAACAAGATACAGGTATGGATGCTAATATACTAGTAAGACACAACAACCAATGAGTGTGAAAGATTTGAGAGAGATAACGAAAAAGGTTTAAAGAAATTGCTTAGAATTCATGCTATGAAAGAATGACAAGTGGGTAAAGGTATGATGTCCCCAAGTTCCCCAGAGGAAAATAAAATCAAGTTACATAGTTCCACAAAGCCACAATCAGAGTTAGAAGAAAAAGAGGGATGCAAAGAAAAAATTAAGCATAGCAGATACTTTTCATAAAACCTTTACCGAGTACAGATTTGATGTGGTAATTCCAGCAAAAGGAAAGTTTTCACAATTACTGTTCACAGTTACTGGCATTACTTTTTGCAGCTGATTCAAAACAAACCTTATAAAAGGTAGAAATAGACAAAACAACAATATAATCACTAAGCCAGAGGCTTGTTTAACTGTGTGACTACTACAGACAACCTTAGATTAGAATGAACTTCAGAATGTTCTCATGCCCGATATTTCAAATTGGTCAGAAAAGCTAATATCATTCTTTGTGTGCATAAATGGTCCTGCTCATTTACACTTCAGTATGATCCTTATGAAAGGAGATGACAAAAGCCCATCACAAAATGAAGCATGAAGTTACATTTAGATTACTTGTGAATTATGTAAAGTAATCAGGGTCACAAGTAATTACACCCTCCAAAAGCTCTAGCATTAGGGCATGTTGCATGCTTTAAGGTACAGCAGATTTTCCTGATTCCTTCTGTGCACTTGTTCAGCACTCTATAGCTCAGAACTCCACAAAACTTTGGGGGCCTTGCCTGCTTCTCTTGATCCAACAAAAGCCTGCAAGAATGAGCAGGGCAGCAACCCAAAATATGGATATTCCTTAATTGATGAAATGAAGCTATGCCACAGCACAATTCTTTCATTGGACCAGTATAGTGCAGAAAGAGAAATAACCCTATTTTCACATCTAAACACCCAGACGTATTTTTTTAACTCCTATTTTCAATCAAAACAGAACACAACAAGCCAAACCAAACCTGTAGCATTTTATTGAGTAAATCAGATTTACAACTTGAAAAAAAAATGCAGTAACATGATGACACTAGGATAGTTAGCTGTTAAAGTGATCAGAATCCTTAAGACTATAGAAAAGTGTCTACTCCATCTTTTTTAACACTCAAATTAGGAATTCAAAACCACTGACAAAAAGAACAGCAGAATAACTCATGAAACTTACTACTATTAGTAATTAAAGCAAATACTTTAGTGAATATTTTAGACATGCATAGTTTTCAAAAACATAATTTAGTTAAAGTTATTATTAAAGTTTTAATCATGACTGAAGATTTAAAAAAATGCCTATTCTTGTATTCCTCTGGAAACAAGATAGCTTTTACACTTTTCCACAAAACACTGTGCATTGCCTTCTAGCTGCCTATTAGTTCAAAGACAGAACTGATTTTGCTTACCCAGCAGTTGCTTATATTCCTCTAAGTGAAGCTTGGGGTGGAAAAAAAAAAGGAAGCAGCATTTAAGAGTTAGCTACACTAACTTAAGACTGACACATTTCACATGTTTTAGCATGCATTCTTTTCTTAATAACCCTGAAAGACTTTATGTATTATCATATGCTGAATGGACTTATAACACTTCCAATACAGTACCTCCATCCCATCTGAAATAATCCAAGTCACTGAACACAGACATATAAAGAAATGTTGCAGGAAAAAGTCCTTCTATAAGAAATCTCATTTGAATTCTGAAAATTTGAAATGACAAATAAAGGAACCATCCACTAACCTACTTTGTCACATAACCATTAGGAAGAAAATGTTTCAGCAGATATCACAGAATCACAGAATATTAGGAGTTGGAAGGGACCTCAAAAGATCATCTAGTCCAACCACCCTGCCACAGCAGGATTCCCTAGACCAGGTCACACAGAAACACATCCAGATGGGTTTTGAATACCTCCATAGAAGGAGATATGTTTTTCACCATTAGTTTAACAGATGTTTTGATTTCCTTAAGTTTGTAATAATATGACAATTTTAAACTAATTTCTCAGATAGACAAAAATAGTATACTCCAATAGAGTGTTTGTTACTTAAACATCTTTTTTCATCCTTGTGAAAAAATATTTCACACGGGAAATGTTTGTTCAGATAGCTAAGACTGCAAAACAAACACAAAAAATATGAATTAATTCACTTTCAAACACAACCCTTAGGTGCTTGTTTGAAGTATCATCTAATTCGTGTTTGATTTTGTCTGCATAAATGACAGTAAGTTCAGAGAGCAAACCATAAGACTATTTGACATAATTTCTAACAAAGCAAGGAGAGGTTAACTCCAAGAAATTCTGGACTATAGGCACTGCAATATAATCCCGAATTACCTCTGAAACAGAAGATTCTTGCAAAGACTTCTCGCAATGTATACATACTTGAGAACCTGCTTTCCGGGCCGTTTATAAACCCAAATGTGTTTTGCCTCCAGAAATAACAACTGATAGCAAGCTCATTAGTTCTTAACCATATTTGAACTTTTAAAAGTCCAACTCATCCCCCCAAACTCCCTACTACTTCCCAACTCCCTTCATGATCTTTGTACTGCATTGAGCTGTTAGCCTGACCTCAGTGAGGAGGACCAATGCAGAGCCCTGCGGAAGAGAGCCGGCAACCGAAATTACACTGTCTGTAATTTGTTCGCTGTCCTCTGCCCTGCACGAAGAGCTGCGTTCAGCTGGAAGCCTCCGACAGCGTCTTAGGCCCGATAGTTTTCAGACATTTACGCTACTCTGGATCTATGTCAGGAAAGGCAAGTGACCGACTACAGCGAGACCACCACAGTCCCTCTGCCCGCCCTTGGGAACGTCTCTTCACCACTACCCTCCCTGAGCTGCAGGAAATGGACTCCTTCGCTGTCGTTCATCTATAAAGACTTGTGAGGCATCTCCAGACAGGGCTCAGGGCATGAACTGAAGAGCCTCTTGCAGGCTCTCCTCGGCAGTCGCATCGCACTGCTCTCATCCTCTCATTCCCAGACCCCTCGACCCGCCAGGGGCTCCCTGCGGACGCGACTGACCCCTCCCGCGCAACTGCTACCTTTGGACCCCACCATCGCACCAACCACGCCCCACTACGCCTGACCGCAACAGAGAGCACTGCACATTGCCGAGGGTATGGAGGCGGGCCCGAGTGTAGAAAGGGGAGGCGGGGGCCGGGGCGTGCCGGTAAGGAGCGGCCGGGAGGAGCCGAGTCCGCCGCCTGAGGCGGGCGCGGTGGCCACGTCAGCCCCAGAGCCGCCCAACCCGCCTCCGGCCCAGAGCCGGATCCCGCCGCGGGTCGCCCTTCCGCCCGGCGCCGGGGTGAAGGCGCTGCCGTCCCATGCTGCTCAGCGCCCGGCCCGCTCCCTCCGTCGGCTCCGCGCTGTTCCGAGCTGCCGGCTGGCGCCGCTGCCTTTCCTGCAGCCGGTAAGCACCGCGCCGCTTCGCCGGGATTCGCCCGGTACCAAGGCCGCGCCAGCAGGGAGGAGAAGGAACCGCGGGGTAACCCCGCCCCGGCGGCGGTGGTCCGTCAACTCACACTCCTTCTCCCGCCGCAGCCCGGCTGCCCCCCGGCCTCCCAAGCTGTTACCTCCGGTGGCGGTCGCGTCTCCGCGTCCCGCTGATCCCGTATACCTCAGCGAGTCCAATCGCGTGTCCCCCAGAGTCTGCCCGGCTTTATTTGCGAGGGCGTCCGCCGCCTCCGTGACGAGCAGCCAGACCTCCGCCCCGGAGCGGCTGCTGGCTCAAAGCAGCCCGGTCTTTTAGGAGGAAATGTCCCCCTGCGGTACTACAAGTAAGTTTGAAGGAAAAGTGAGCCCTACTCAATCTGCTGTTCTTAATAAGTGGCTGGTGTCTAGTGTCATTCTGTAAAGTTTTGCATGATTATCACGTTTAACATACATAATAGATGGTCTTTAACTTGTGTGGTTTTTAGAAAACAGGTAATTAGCCATCAAGAAGCTTAATGTTCATGTGCAGTCTGCACAAGCTGGCAATTGGGTTCCTTACTAATGTATATTTATTGAATAAGTAAGACAATATACTTAACTGCTTTTTCCACTCTCTTCTTGCAGGTTTTAACTTTTGCAAGTCTTGTGACATGAAGTAGGACAACCAGCATTTTGAAGAGCTCTATCATAACTACGGCTGTATCTCTGAATGTTGGTGGATCTACTGAAGACTCTTCCCAAAGCCTGCTTGATTCAGAACCTGTAAACTTTCCAGAAGCTTCATAATGGAGTTCTTAGTATCCCAAAGAGATTTTTCTAGATACTTCAAAAGATCTTTATTGCTAGTTCTAGTATGTATAATAGTTCTTGTATGCACTGATCAGGACTACTATAGTTTACTTGGAGTATCCAAAGAAGCAAGTAGTAGAGAAATACGACAAGCATTCAAAAAACTCGCATTAAAGTTGCACCCTGATAAAAATCAGGTAAGCTATGTCTTTAACAGGTCAAAGTTGTTGAGTCAGTGGATTTTTGTTTAAACAAAAAGTGGTTTTAATTTATCTGCAACTGTTCACTGTTCTTCTGAAGTAATGTCACCACCTGATAACGTGGTTTGACTCAGATTCTCTGCAGAGAAGATTTACAAAAAGGGATAGACTGGTCATACATGGTTGTTTTGAGTTTGGGCTATATTACATTGCTGTAGTTAGAAAAAAAAGTCAAGATCATTTAATTTTCAAGTATATTTTTGTAAATAGATGAAAACTTAAGTCATTACCATATTACCTTCCTGGCAAACTGATGAGTTTTTGTCTCTTTCCTTTTAGCTTAGGGGAACTTTCTGTTTCTGTATCATGAAGTTTCATCTAAACAGCAAACAGCACCAGCCTGTACTGAGACACCAGTCTCTAAGTATTGAATAGGACAAAGCAGAAATTCTGGGACTACCAAGGCATAATGAGGGAGGGTAGTAAGGGGCTCTAGGATAACTAGGGAGTGAAAACTGGGAACGATTTAGTCTGTGCTACCATATTTTCCAGAGTACAAAGAAATCACTTTTAAACTTAAGCATCATTAGTTCTTCCTCAAGATTTCCTGAAATAACCAGGAATTCACAGGAAGTACAAGGGTTTGGATCTTTACATACAACTGCACCTGCATAGAGCCCCAGAAGATAGTAATGTGCCATATGAGCTCAGGGGTCCACTTGCACAGAGTATGCTGAAGCCTCTGGGGCGCTAATGTTTTACAGTGGATTTGAACATGACAGAGCTTAAAGAGAAATGAAGCTAGAATGCCAGCTTGTAACTATTTTGCTTTCCCTGTGTTGATACCTTCAAAATAATAACATTTTAGGTCAGATTCTGTAGTTTTCATGTATGCAAATGCTACTGAATATTTGTCAACAGGTTATTTTCAGCATTAAAGATGATAAGTAGAAGATGAAGCCATTAGGCAAATTCCATATAATGGTAATACACTTCAGGTGTATCCAGGTAAATAAGTCAAGAATTGTTAAGAAAAAATGTCCTTTGAATGAAACATGGAAGCAGAAGTTAAAAGGGTGGAAGGGTGCTGCAGATACTGCTTACCACTGTTATACTGCACCAGCTCAGAACTCAAACTGGGGTTCAGAATATGTCTCCACACTTTTCACCATTCTGTTTCCAAAGCTACCTAGAATCAGAGTGCTTTTTAAATAAAAAAAAGAGGCCTCTATCTACACTATAAGATCAGAAGGGATGAATCTGTCTTCACAGCAGAGATTTTCAAACTAGATAAGTGGAGATTCTAGAGAAGCAGAAAAGATTATAGAGTAAGTCTTCATTCTTGAGTACTTAACTTTTTTCCATCCATTGAAGAAAAATAATTGAAAGAAGAGAAATCACTGGAGAATGTTAACCTACCAGTTTGCTTTGTATTTCAGCTGGTACTTTAGTGAGGATGAAGAAAACCTGTCTGGCTTCAGGAAAGGAAAACTTTACTGTAGTTTGTTGGGAGATCACTGTGTAATGTCTGCTACCATCACAGCTGACATCTTTTGTAGGGATATAAAAATATTTCCAAAAAACTTATTTTCTCAGCATTATATGTACAATATGGTTTATTAATTACTAATTCTAGTTTTCCTCACATAGAATGATCCAAATGCACATGAAAATTTTTTGAAAATAAACAGAGCATACGAAGTGCTTAAAGATGAAGATCTGCGGAAGAAGTATGATAAATATGGAGAGAAGGGGCTTGAAGATCAGCAGCAAGGAGGTCGCTATGAAAGCTGGCACTTCTATCGCTATGATTTTGGTAAGTTATCTGTCATTCTCATTTGCTTAAAAGGATCACAAGTAAACGCAATATTCAGATCTGTGTCAGATCTTTTATGTGTTGCAGATGTATCCTCTCCAGATTACTGCCTGCTCTGTTGTTCTGTGGCTGTCATTTTCTCTCTGTTGACCCAGTCTTTTATTTACCCTATTAATAGATACCCCAGAATGCCAAAAATGTAATAATCTTCTTGGGTTTGTTGGGTTTTGGTGTTTTTTTGTTTGTTTTTTTCTTAATAGTGCAGAGCTTTTGTATTTTCATTTAAATTCCAGTGTTAGTATTTTGTCAGTATTCTTTTTAGCTCTTTAGTGAAGGAAGACCGTTTTTGTTTAGATGAAGTATTCTCAAGTATATTTTGAGAGATCTATGTACTGTCAAGCCTATTTTATATACAGTTACACAATTAGAGATCAGTAAAGAGGTTGTACAAAATGAAAAAATAGCACAACCATACCTAAATTTATCTTGAGGGAAGTTACTTGATGTTTATCTCAAAAAATTTTAGGTAGTTATAGGGAAGGACTGGGAGGAACCATTCACAGACCTGCTGTAACAGGAGTAATCTAAAGTAGGGGGCTAAGAACGTGGTCTGATAGACATGAAAGAAAAAGCTGAAATGAACCTCCACCTTGCCAAAATATTTTTCCGGTGTACTTTGATTTAGTGTGCCCCAATCTCTGACAAAATTAATGTCTGTTTGATCTGGTCTATGTCAAACTGAAATTGACATTGAATATACCAGAGGTGCAACTGTCACAAGAAAATAGGAAATTATCCAAAAATTTCTTCAAATAAGGCAGATAACATTTCTTGAATCTGTTTAAGTTGCAGTAGTTGGTTGAGAAAATACATCTTTGAATGTCTATTAACCAGTTGTTTGGAGAATATCTATATTTTTTTATTTCATATGTGTACATGTATAAAAATATAGATATTTTACATATATATGAGGGAGTGTATGTATTACTGTACATGATATATAAGTGGATAGTAATATAAAAAATGCCTTTGCATGTGTAGAAATTAATTTCTCTCATTATTTATTTGCATTTAATTCTTGTATACCCCAGACGAAATGGCATCTCACCGTATTAGGTACTGTAAAAGACCTGTGCCTGTAGTAGCATAATATAATGCAGTCTAATAGTATTTTTGGTATCTCTGCACTGCCTTTTTTGTGTACTCCCAGTAGTATACTGTTTTGTAGTGACATTCTAGGTGAGACTGGTTGGCTTTTTAGAAAGCCTGTCTTCCTTACCTTTATTCTGTCCACTTTATTCGACTGCATTCATACAGTCTGTTAGTGGGAAGGCTTGTGGCTGAAACGTGTTTGTGATCTAAATAGATAACCAGAGACTGAGAAAAGAAGTGAAAGCTTCCAGACTTCACATATAGCTTTCTCCTTGAGATCTGAAGGTTCTTCAATCTGACGACTCCTTGATGTTATTTCTAATACTCTTGCTGTAACAGTGGTACTTCAAGTTCGCTGCTCATTCAGTGGCTGGTGTGCTAAAACACCAAAAGAACTGTTGTGTTCTTTTGGTGCTTTTGTAGTGCAGGAGTTAGCAAGAGATTAAACTAAGGTTACATTATACAGCTTTATTGTAAAAGCTATCCTTGCTGGCCTACTACTTCAACTTGAGTGTACTGTCTTGTGAAAAAGATGATAGCTTGTTTCTTCATTTTAAAGATGACAAAAAATAAACCCCAAATTGTTGGTGTTTTTTATTAGGTATTTACGATGATGATCCTGAAATTATAACATTGGATAGAGGAGAATTTGGTAAGTTTGAAATCAATAGCTATCCATTTGACAACATGGCAACCCAAAGTAACACTTTTTATATTCTGAGCTGTTTCTCCTAATATATCATTACCATTCTTTTGATCTCTTGTCTAGAAATGCACTTGATATAATTGTTCTATCTATATATTTCATTTTTTCTGTGAAATCCAGTCAATTCTGCATTGCATGAAAGGTTCAAGACCAGAAGGTGATGCCAGATACTAAAAACAAAAAGATCTGGAAAAATTACGCTTTCAGTGAGAATATTATCCAGGTTTTTTTCTTTTAAAAACTACATCTAAGATATTTATAACTGAAAGAGACTAATAAGAGAATTAATATTGGGTTTTGTGTGATTTTTTCATCTGCATTTAGAGTAGTTTCCTTTATACAGACTGGATCTGCATGCTGAACCAGTTTTGTAAACTGTTCTAAAAGCAGATCTTCATGATGCGCTCCATGAGAACCTTGCTTTGGTTAATTGATTTGCAGAATCTACACATTCTTCAGTTGTCTTGTTTGTTGTGATGTTGAAATATAGGCAAATAGAACAGAAAATTCACTGTAAAAACTGAGAGACTGAAAGCTGTGTTATTCAAGCTGATAACCTCTCTGTCTGTGTGTTTTGTTGTTTGGTTTTTTTTAAACAACCAAGAGCATTTAATTATGTTTCCCTTGAATTTTCTAGTAATTTTATTAAGTTGGATTTTTAAATTGCATTTTTACCTATTGGACAGGGATTATACATAAAAAGATTGCCTGGTAGAACCCAGAAAAATAGATGAAGTGATAGAAAGAAATGGAAAGTGCTAGTGGGTAAAAATCTTTTAGAACTTGTAATTTGTTTTTAAGACAACCAGACTTACACTATCACACATTTCAGCTACTTTAATGTGTAGAGAGTACATTTGTTCTTAATTAATTGAACAGATATTGAAAGTCTGAAATCCTCTGAAATATGATTTTTGTGTGCTTGCCTACAACATCAAGTATGTGCAAGTGAGGTGTGTGTACACGACTGGCTGAGGGGTTGAGCTCAAAGTGTTATAGCAAATGGAGCTACATCAGGCTGGTGATAGGTGACAAGTGAGTCCCACAGGGATCCATCTTAGGGCTGGTACTGTTCAACATCTTTATAGATGAATTGGATGTTGGAGTTGAATAAGTAAGTTTGTGGATGATACTAAGCTGGGAGGTGCTGTCGACTCCAGTGAAGGCAGAGAGGCACTGCAGAGATATCTAGAGAGATTAGAGGACTGGGCGGTCACAAATCATATGAAGTTTAACAAGGGCAAGTGCCAGCTTCTGCACTTGGGAAGGGGCAACCCAAAAACAACCTACAGACTGGGGAGTGAGAGACTGGAAAGCAGCACTGCAGAAAGGGATCTGGGAGTTTTGACTGATGATAAGTTGAATAGGAGTCAGCAGTGTGTGCTAGCAGCCAAAAGGGCCAACACTGTTCCGGGGTGCATCGAGCACTCCATTGCTAGCCAATCAAGAGAGGTGCTGGTCCCACTTTACTTGGCATTGGTGAGGCCCCTGAGTATTGTGTGCAGTTTTGGGCTCCACAATACAAGAGGGACATGAAGTTGCTGGAGAGCATCCAGAGGAGGGCCACAAAGATGGTGAAGGGCTTGGAGAGGAAGACATATGAGGAAGAGCTGAAATCACTTGGTCTGTTCAGCCTAGAGAAGAGGAGAGTGAGATTGCACTTTATAACTTCCTCACCAGAGAGGGAGGGGTGGGTGCTGACCTCTTCTCTCTGGTGACCAGCAACAGGACCCAGGGGAAGGGCGTGAGGCTGTGCTAGGGGAAATTTGGGTTGAATGTTAGGAAGAGGCTCTTTACCCAGAGAGTGGTGGAGCATTGGAAGAGGCTCCCCAGGGAGGCTGTCATGGCACAAACTCTCATGGAGTTTAAGAAGCACTCGGACAATGCGCTTAGACACATAGTGTGACTTTGGGGTTGTCTTGTGCTTAAATTGGAGTTGGACTTGATGATCCCTGTGGGTCCTTTCCAACTCGGGATATTCTGTGATTCTGTGAGGTGTAGTCTTTATCCCATCTGAGTTACTAACTGTGTCTGACATATAAACACCTTATTGTGTTCTCCAAAAGCCCAATTTAGGAAAATGTGCGTTCTATATATAACTAAGATGTGCATTACTTAATGTTTTTCTTCTCTCCATCTAGATGCTGCTGTTAACTCAGGAGAACTGTGGTTTGTGAATTTTTATTCTCCTCGATGCTCTCACTGCCATGACTTAGCACCTACGGTATGTATAGCAAGCCAGTTGACTCTGAAAATTCATTGGTTTTAATGGCATAAACTTAATGGAGTGGATTTTTACCCTGAAGCTGAAACCAAATACAAAATTCAAGATGCCAGGAGGAAAACATGCTGATTTTTGATTGTATCTTTATAGAAAGGAAAATAAACTTTTTTTTTCTTTTTCTAGTGGAGGGAGTTTGCTAAGGAGATGGATGGAGTAATACGCATTGGAGCTGTCAACTGTGGAGATAATAGAATGCTTTGTAGAATTAAAGGGATTAACAGTTATCCTAGTCTGTATGTTTTCAAAACTGGAATGGTGAGTGATAAAACTTGAAGCATTTTTTGAAAGATTGAAATCTGGAAAAGTATTTCTTTAACACTTGGTCTATCATAGATGTTGATATAAAGATCTTACTTTTAATATATTACTTCCTTTTAAGAAACTACTTCCTTCACCTTTTAAAAATTAATTTAGAAAGTTAACTTCAAAAGTAGATACCTCATTTATAAAGTGGGGGTTTTGAATCATTTACTGTGCAACATATCACTTCTGATTTGGGAATTGCCCTCAGCAGTGGTGTTGTCACAAGGCAACAAGTCCACTTGAACATCTTTTCTTACAGTATTGTAATGGACTTTTCAAATACAAAGAATGGTCTGAGACTTTGAGTCTAAAGAATATGACCATGTATCTAAAGAAACTTTGAAACTCCTTTCATGATATTTCCTCCATGCCATATTCATTATATACATCTTGTTTTGTAGCAGCTTGTTAAGGAGTGGTGCCAGGGGTGGTGTGCAAATTGCACTTGAATAATTGGGTATGTTTTGACAATGATAAGATTTGAGAGGTTTAACGCAGAGATTATGCATATGACAAAAGGACTGATGCAAGCAATTTTTATTTAAATAGAAATATAATCATTAGGAGTTGGCGTTTCTAAGATGGAATTATTCTTGTGTTTCTGGACTTGACTTGGAAAGAAATCACATTATGAAATTCAAGTAAAAGTTAAATTGCAACCATTCCAATATGGGAGGCAGAGAACAATTGGAGTGCAGGTTTGGGGCATGAGAGGGGAGGTTGTCCAGCAGGTGGAGAAGTACTGTTACAACAAAAAAAACAGTAGATTTTGGGGTGTGGGGGTTTTTTGCTTTGCTTTGGGGAGGGTTTTTTTGGTTGGTTTGTTTTTTTGGGGTTTTGTGGGGGTTTTTTTTGGTTGGTTGGTTTTCGTTTTGGGTTTTTTTGGGGTTTCGTTGTTTGGGTTTTTTGGTTTGGGTTTGGTTTTGGATTTTTGTTTGTTGGTTGGTTTGGTTTTCTCTCAAAATTCATAAACTTTATTCTTTGTCTTCTATAGCAACCAGTGAAATACTATGGAGACAGGTCAAAAGAGAGCTTAAAGAACTTTGCCATGCAGTATGTTACAAGCACAGTCACTGAGTTATGGGCAGGTAATGTTCACATATTTTCTTTGGGGTATTGTTCTTGAAATTGCTTTTACAGTATAAGTTGTGGTAGAAACTACATATATAAATGAATATGTCAGCTGTTACTACGTGGTTTTTTGAGATTAAAAATAGATTACTGCAATTTGCTAATACAAATATAAAACCGTTTCACAGGCATGTTTAGTCACAAACTGATGCAAATTTTTTCACTCTTAGGAAACTTTGTTAATGCCATTGAAACTTCATTTGCTTCTGGCATTGGTTGGTTGATCACCTTCTGTGCTGAACGTGGGGGTAGGTGTATTAAATACTTTTCCATATAAGGCAAACAGAAAATTAAGTACTTTTGTTGCCTAATCCCTTTTGCTTCTGATAAAAAGTTGTAAAGCATCTTGGAGGATCATAGTATTTGGACTGTGGGTCATTTAAGCTTGTTTTAGAGGCAGTTTGACAAAAGGGACATTAATAGAAAAATGATGCTGTTGTGCTTCTGTAATGTCACGTGAGTAATTAAAGCAGCACTAAAGCGTAACCTCTCGGGAAGGGAACTGGTAGAAAAAGGCCTCTAACTTCAGTTTCTAGCTCAAGCTCAAATGCCAGATGTTGTATGGGTGTATGCCAGCTTGTCATGGTAGCTGAATAGAAGAAAGGATGTATCTCCCCTTTAAAACCACCATTACACAAAAATTAGCTGAATATTTTTTTTTAAATCAGGTTTGTACATAGTCATTGGCTGTTAGTACTGATGTCATGACAGAGTTTAGATTTACATTATTTTTTGGTACCAATTTGTTACTGACTTTCTTGTGATCGATGTTGGATATGGCATATGAGAAAGTTGCCTTGCTTAGCTGGTAGAGCTAAGTAAATGCACTACACCTTTGATAAATAAAGATTTCTTTGTCTTAAGAAGAGACCTTTGTTCTGTGGACTGAGAAAACAGAGCTGCAGTCTTGGATTTACATTTGTAAATAGCTTGAATTTAAGCTGCAGTCCTTTTGTTACAAGCTTTCCACTTCAGTCCAATTAACATGAGGTTGATGTATCTTATTTCAGAAAAACATCTGTATCAGAAGGTAACTATTCAACGTCTGGATCAGTAATTAGAGCACATGATGTATTTATCATAGCAGGTTATTCGAATCACAGAAAATTGATATCTCACTGAAATCTCATTTCAAGACAGTGTGTAGCTAGCTCTTGGGGTTTTTTGAAATGTTAAGGGTCAGTCTTACTATAATAAATAAAATATTAGAATTTAAGTGAGAAGCAAGAGAATGTTATTCATGTTATTTTAAAACTTGGCTTAGACAATCAAGTGCTGATTACTAGAGGTGACTTCAAGTCACTGAAATACAGATGAATAGCAAGGAAGCATGCCTTTTGAAGTGGTCACCTTTGTAGGGAGGAAAGGGGTAATTCTAAACAAGAGTAGGTTGAATGCATTAATAATTTGAAGTTTTATGTTTGTAAATAAGTGGTTTTGTATTTTGCAGATTGCTTGAGTTACCAAACGCGCCTCAAGCTAGGTGGCATGTTGGTAAGCAGTGTTTCCCTTTGAAAGCATTACCTCTTCTATCGAAAACAAAGGAACAGAAGTGAAAGCATCAAGTTGTAGCTAAAACTCTCACTGAGTATAGTGAGACCAAGATTTCACCTATTAACTTTCAGAGAAGTGAAATATTTTGACTTAATAGCTCTTGGAATAGTGTTAAGTTTTAAAAGAATTTTATAAAATGTGAATGAATATTGACCAATGAATTACAGTGTGGTTTCATTCCATTTTCTAAGTGTTGTATAAAATTGCTTGTGTAGGGATTTTCAAAAGCATTTCAGTACCTCAAATAAAATACTCTCCTTGGTTTTGTGTGTGGTTTTGTTTATTACAGGAAGGTCTTGTTAATGTAGGCTGGATGGACTGTGGCACCCAGGGTGAGCTTTGTGACAACTTGGATATCTCAACCAGTACTACAGCATACTTTCCACCTGGAGCCACCATAAATAACAAAGAGAAAGGAGGTGTTTTGGTACGAGTTGTTTCTCAATTTTTCTGTATTTAAATAACACAGGGACATGGTTTAGTGGTGGCCTTGGCAGTGTTAGGTTAACGGTTGAACTTAATGTTCTTAAAGACCTTTTCCAAACTAAATGATTCTGTGATGAGAATTCTATGATGAGATTCTATCATGAGCCCCAAATTTTATTCCAGAAAGAATATGTCTCAGGTATCACAAGTTTGAGAAATGCTACTCTGAATGAAGTAATGACATGTGTAATAAAAGGACTCCTACGACGTCTGTCAGTGCAGATTATTGTGTTCAGCTCTATTCTAATATTTCAACCTCCTCCAACTTTTGTTTGGTAGTTCTCACTTCCCTTAATTGATGGGAGACATTTCTCAGTTTGAAGCACAGCTTGTTCCTTCCTTGTCACCACTGTCATTTATACCTTTAAAAGTAGGAAATTTGTAACCTACCTACTTCCAACTTTGCTAACTCTTGAGTTGCTGATTCGTGTTACTTCCTAAATTTTAAAGATCACTGACACTTAAAGATCTGTACAGTGCACTTGAGGAAGGTTGTAAGACTGGATTGGAAGTCTTGTAAACTTGATTCTAAAATTTGGCTTTAAATGTGAGTTTGAGACTTTTAGCCCCCATTTTGACAAAATACAGTATCTTGAGCTTAATCTTGTAGGAAAACAAGCTAAAAAGCAGTATTCTGAGAGTGGTGTCTCTGAAATTATCTATATGAAAAAGAAGCTGATCAAACATATTATTAACTGTATTCTTCATCTGATGGAGAGGAACAACCCAAGTAATTTCCCTGAGACTTTGAGTACTAGTTATCAACAATCAGGTTGATGTTTGTAATTCCTTGTAGTAAGCAAACAAACTTTCCTTCATAGTTTCTAAACTCCTTGGATGCCAGAGAAATATACCGGGAAGTAATGCAGCATCTGCCAGACTTCGAAATTATCCCTGCAGCATCATTAGAGGTAAATTTCTAAAACTGTGTTGATTTCTTTAAATAATGTTGGTGTTTGGGGGTTTTTTTATTGTTACTTTTTACATTTTTCAAATCCTGCTGGTACAACAACCTAGTACTTACTTAACTGAAGAATTACTTTTTTTTTTTCCCTCTGTAGCCAAAATTATTTAACATTGTTTGTCTATGTTTACTTTTGTTTTTAGTAAAAAGACAAAAGAAAGGGAGGGGATGTATTTGATAGGAAAATGGAAAATAATATTTGTTAATCCTGATAAGTTATGTATGAACTGAAATTAGAAGTCATAAAAGTTAACTTGTTCTTGTAGTAAAGAGGAAACCTCTTTTTCCACTTGCAGTAGCATTTAGCAGCTTGATCTACAATAGGAAATGCATATGGAAACAAAAAGTATAGAGGATAGCATGTAGGCAGCTTCTGTTGAGATTTTTGTTCTCTTTTCCACTTATGATGCAGTAAAAGGAAGTTTAGTGGAAGGACTACATTAAAGAATTTACTGAATGTAGGAGGTCACTCAGAGAGCAGATGAATAACTGGGCATTTGCCTGTGTAAAACATAAAAGGAATTTGGAAGTTGGGAATAATTGGTTTTTTTGTCTGTGTTTTTGTTGTTGGTTTGGTTTGCTTTTTCCTTCATTTCAAGGACCGTCTGGCCCATCACCGCTGGCTGCTCTTCTTCCAGTTTGGGCAGAGTGCTAAATCAAATGTACAGGAATTTAAGAAACTTAAATTTTTACTTAAAGATGAACATATTCAGGTAAGACTGCTCCCTCACCTAGTGTTAAATGCCATTTACATTCAGAGAACAAGTCAGTATGGTCTTCATTATTAATAGTGGTTACTACCACTGCTGCCTCTGGTACTGAAGGAGATACACTAAAGCTTTTAATTTAAAGCAGGCAGTAAAGTTTCCCAAATGGTTTCAATAATTTAAAAATAGTCAGAAAAGATTATCTTTTAAATCTTCTCTCTGCTGCAGATCCCATTCAGTTAATAATTAAAAGTTAACACTTCCATATCAAATTGATGCATGTGAAGCTGTATTTTAATTATTTAGAAACCCCTATAATTATCTTGAAACGTTTCTTAATAAAACTAAACTAAATTCAAACTTTAGTATAAAGACATATGAATTGTGTTATTCTAGAACATGTGTATTTTTTAAAAACTGTTGCATTGACTAGAAGAATTTTAATGTCACATTTATTTTAAATGTCCTTTTGCTTCCTTGCTATTAAATTTGGAAGGGCAAAAGAAGAGGATTCTTGAAGGTTTTGTTTCCCATTTTGGCCTTTAAATTTAAAATTAGCAAGCAACCATAAGACTTCTGTTGTTTATAAAAAGGCTACTGCTTTTCCATATTTTTACCTTTTCTTCCTAACTCTTAACTGCCTTTCAAAATATGTTAAATCCATAAATTAGGATGCCTTTGTTAAAATGGCACTGTCTGTTAAATAGGTTGGCAAGTTTGACTGTCTTTCCTCACCAACCATCTGCAACAAACTGTATGTCTATCAACCTTGTTTAGCTGTCTTCAAAGGAAAAGGAACTGGAGACTATGAAATCCATCATGGTAAGGGAAACTTTGGCAAGTCTAAATCATTACATAATTGCTTTGAGATTACACTGTTTTTGGGAAACTGTGTTTGTTTTTCCAAAGAACAGTTTTGTAGTTTTAATATTTGTTATTTTTCCTCTGACCTTACTGTAGCCTTGCACAAGCTTATTTCCTTTGTCCTTTTTTCTTTTTTTTCCCTGAGTAAGTAGTCATCAGAACCCAGATGTATTTTCTCTTTACTATCCTAAATTTCATCATAATTACATACAAATTATAATTACATTACATAATTACATACAAATGAAATCTCTGAAGTTGATCAGGACAGCTTCCACTTCGGGTAGGATACCCAAAGAATGCTGTAAGAGAACCCTTCGTAGAGGCTTAACATGCTAGTTACACTGTGCTGCCAGCTTGAGCAACTTCGATTTGGTTTTGTATGTCGCTGCACTAAAACCAATTCCATGTTTTGACTTCCATCCAAGAAAATCTACAGTGACACTTTCATGACTTTCATTTCCAGAGTAGTGGTTTCCTTTCAGGAAAGTTTGCAACTGTGTTACTATGTACCACTGAAAGGATTAAAAAATGGTGGTTGAAGGTTAGGGCAACTAAGCTTATCAGGGGTCTGGAGAACAGGCCTTATGAGGAGAGGCTTAGGGAGCTGGGGTTATTTAGCCTGGAGAAGAGGAGGCTGAGGGGAGACCTTATCGCTCTCTTCAGCTACTTGAAAGGTCATTCTAGAGAGGCGGGTGTTGGCCTCTTCTCCCTTGTGACTAGTGACAGGACTAGAGGGAATGGGCTTAAGCTGTGCCAGGGTAGGTTTAGATTAGATATTAGGAAGAATTTCTTTACTGAAAGAGTGGTTAGATATTGGAATAGGCTGCCCAGGGAGGTGGTGGAGTCACCATCCCTGGAGGTTTTTAAGAAGAGGATTGGTGTGTTTCTTCAGGGGATGATTTAGGGATGAGAGTAGTGTAGGGCTATCGGTTGGACTAGATGATCTTGAGAGTCCTTTCCAACCGTTGTGATTCTGTGATTCTGTGATTCTGTGAACAAGAACAGAGCTTGAAAACTGTAGCCTGAAGCAAAAGGTATAGCTTCATCCAAAATGCAGCACAAGACAGTTATGCAGGATGAATTTCTTGTTTTTCAGCTTCTGAAGTATTGGAAACAGCTTGCTAGAATTAAGTCAGAACCTCAGTACTCTAATAGAGAAGAAAGGAGAAACGTTTTTGACCACTTAGAAAAGATTAGTCATATCTAAGGCAAAAGATGATCCCACACATCTAATGACTGCTGCAGTTTCCACTTGCAGAGAAGCCAAGAAAGGGTCATATACATACAGTGGTTTTAGATCTTTTTATAATAGCATATATTACAAGTAGTATAAGAGAAATACAGTGGTCTAGAGTACATGCATTCTTTTCTGAATGGTTTGTTTTACTATTACAGAATAGATGGCATCTAGAACATTTGCCAGTAGTCATCTCACTCCAGTATTTGTAACAACACAATACTAAAAAGAATTTGGCTTTTTTACATGTTATGTTGAAGGGCTTCAACAGTTTAAAATCTAGAAACAGTAATAAAACTTAATAACTCATTGTGCAGTGACTTCAGATTTAATTACCTTGAAGTACTTTATTCTCAGTTAATTTCAAGACACATTGTCATTTCTGCTGACACATACATACATGGAAGGTATGAAGAGACTTGATTTGTGACCACTGGAGCTGTGTCAACAGCAACTTCAGTTACACTTAAATAGCTGTGATTTATCAATATCGTTTGTTTTGCTTGAAGTCTTTGCTGGGTCAAAAATTTTGCCAAGGTAAGTATATCTAGAATAGCAACTTCTTAATTCCAACGAACACCAGTAAGATGGTAAAACAGCCAACATTCCAGTCACAAAAAGGCCAGTCATTTTGTTTGAGAAAAAAGATGTTTTGTCCTAGCCAAATACCATCTGTCATCTAGAGTACATCTTACCTATATAAGTTTGAACACTTTTAATAATGTCTTCCTGAGATAAAGCAAAAGAGTACCTGTTTAATTTATTTAAGCAAGCCATGTTTAAAGATCAGTCAAGAGAACTGAAGGACTTTTTATACCACTGAATTTTTTAAATGAGATCTGTCATAGGGGAAAAAAATAACATTTCCTTTCTACATTGTTCTCTGAAGGAAAGGAGATCTTATATGACATTGTTGCATTTGCCAAAGAAAGTGTCAACTCTCATGTTATCACACTGGGACCTCAGAATTTTCCTGACAAAGAGAAGGAACCATGGCTTGTGGATTTCTTTGCACCGGTAAATATTTAATGTCTACATTTCCCTTCTTCTAAGTAACAAAATACTAGCACTATCTTAGGGAGTTGGGGTTGTTTAGCCTGGAGAAGAGGAGGCTGAGGGGAAACCTTATCGCTCTCTTCAGCTACTTGAAAGGTCATTCTAGGGAGCCGGGTGTTGGCCTCTTCTCCCTTGTGACTAGTGACAGGACTAGAGGGAATGGGCTTAAGTTGTGCCAGGGTAGGTTTAGATTGGATATTAGGAAGAATTTCTTTACTGAAAGAGTGGTTAGATATTGGAATAGGCTGCCCAGGCAGGTGGTGGAGTCACCATCCCTGGAGGTTTTCAAGAAGCAGATAGATGTGTTTCTTCAGGGGATGATTTAGGGATAAGTGTAGTGTAGGGCTATTGGTTGGACTAGGTGATCTTGAGGGTCCTTTCCAACCGTAATGATTTCTGTGATTCTGTGAAAGTGTCCTTCAGCATCATCAGAGAGTATTGTAATTTCTCATTCTTTGGCAGTACTAGCTCCTAGACTGTGTGGGTTTCGTATTTAGTGGAGTCTGTTGTCAAAGCAGCATATTATTTGTCTCAAACAGCTTGCATTCTCCTGAGAGCCAACTGAGGAAATCTACTGCACTTAACTGCATTTTGTTTTATAGTGGTGTCCTCCTTGTCGAGCTTTGTTACCAGAGCTGAGAAAAGCATCCAAACATCTTTATGGTCAGCTTAAATTTGGAACACTAGACTGTACTGTCCATGAAGGGCTTTGCAACATGGTAAGCTGCAGAAACTTAACAACAAAAAAATCCTTTCAGGAGTTTTACAGGAATATTTCAGCAATATTGTTTTGTTCTAGTTGGGGGTAGGGGTTTTGGGGGAGATAATGCTTGTTCTTTAATACCACTTTCTTAAAGGGTAGTGAACCAAACAGGACACTTGTACCATAATTTTTTTTCCAAAGCAGCAAGCTATGTAACTGCTACAGATAATGTATTCATTCACAATACAGGTCACACTTTGCTTTCATTTCACAGTGTTATTGTAGGACTCTAGGAGTGGTAGAATTTAATCATTACTGGGGTTTTTTTGAGAGGGGAAAAAAAGTAAAGCAGATGCAGAAAGTTTTTTCTAGTGTGTATATAAGTACATACATGCATTCCTTTTGGTTCTTCACATGAGAGGATAGAGTAAAACATTTAAAAATACAAATTTTATATTGATTAGAACTGTTTTTGAAAATGTCTGCAAAACCACTTCTAATTCAGTTCACTTTAGTGGCTTTGGTTTTGTGGTGCTTACAAAATGCAAGATCCAATTTCAAATTAAAAGAAAGTTGATTACTTACCAGTTTATACTTAGAGATGCAGTAATGAAAAGAAAAATATCTTAAAAAAAAAAAAGTTGTGACAAATTTTCCCTGTTTAAATTTGCTTCACTTTTGCTTCAAAGAATTGGTAATGGTAGAAATTACTGACATTGCTTTTCCTGTATTCCAGAAAAGACTGTATTTTGGCAACTTTCCTGCCACTGCACTTTTTATTGTTCACAAGAGCTTTTTGTGTTAGACTGTTTGTGTTTATCTTCAAAATGTGACTGTCCTAAAACACATGGAAAATGCACACAAGGACAAGGTTTTTAAAGTTTTATTTAGGTGTGTTTACACACTGAAGAATTCAGATCCAGGAAGCATCTCTGTTCACAGTAAACAGTACAGTTATGCCTACAGTAGAAGCATTTCCACCTGAAGACTGGCAATAGCTTTAAAATTAAGGCTTAGAAGGCCTGTGGATTAATTCCTGTATTTGTGGAACATAGCAAAAGAACTACTGGCTGGGTTTTAAATTCAAAACAAACTGTACCATCTCTAAATACAATTGGCATCTTTTCTGTTCTGATTCAAACTCTCATCTGCAGATAAGTCTGAGCAGTTGTACTGTATACAATGGACACAGTAGCAGCTCTGAGCCACCAATACTTAACGGCAGTTAAAGGAAAGTACAAGAAATCTAATAACTCCTTGCATTTTCTTATTGTCTGTTTTGTTAGCATAACATTCGTGCTTATCCAACAACAGTTGTATTCAATCAGTCTGATGTTCATGAATATGAAGGACATCACTCTGCTGAGCAGATCTTGGAGTTTATAGAGGTATGTAAATTAAAATCCTTGTTTCAGTCGTGCTCTGTACAGAGCTCATCCTCAAACTTGTTCTTCAGTTGGAAGATTCTAAGATTTTTTTTTTGTCTCTTTAAATAATTAGACAAGTAAGATGAAAAGTGAAAAAAAACCTTGGGCAAGAAAAGTCTGGGACTTGACACCTAATGGATTAATTAAATAATCCTCTTCTGGAGAAGAGGAGGCTCAGGGGGGACCTTCTTGCTCTCTACAGCTACCTGAAAGGAGGTTGTAGTGAGGTGGGGCTTGGTCTCTGCTCTCAGGTAATGAGTGATAGGATGAGAAAATAGCTTCAAGTTGTGCCAGGGAAGGTTCAGATTAGATATTAGGAAGAATTTCTTCACTGAGAAGGTTATCAGGCATTGGAACAGGGTGCTCAGGGAGGTGGTGGAATCCCTGTCCCTGGAAGTGTTCAAAAGACATGTGGATGTGCTTGGGGACATGGTTTAGTGGTGGGCATGGTAGTGTTAGGTGGGTGGTTGGACTCAATGATCTTTGAAGTCTTTTCCAACCATAATGATTCTGTGAATTTCCCTACCCTGTAATTTCTTTGAGATCTTTAGCAAATAACTTAAGATCCCTTCCAATTTGTGAAATAATAGGTAATGATTTCTATCTCATAGGATAAATTAATTGAAAGTATGAAGTACTGTAATATTAAGGTGAAAATGCCTCACATACACACCTTGACATAGGAAGCAGTTCAAGATTTTGACAATTAGCTTGCTGCTCTTCATGCTTCTCAGCTGTTTCTTGACTTTCTGAAATCACAGAACTGCAAATCATTAGTACTCACCAAAGTGCTTCTGTGTGACCTGGTCTAGGGAATCCTGCTCTGGCAGGGGGCTTGGTCTGGATGATCTTTCAAGGTCCCTTCCAACTCCTAACATTCTGTGATTGTTGCTGTCACAGTTCTAGCACCCATCTTTCCTCCAGCACTCAGTTTCTCTCACTGCCAGATCTGCAGGCTATTTTCCACTCTTTGAAGAGACTGTTCATTGTTTCCAGTAGCACAGAGAAAGCAGTTTAAGAGCACACATGCAGGAACAGGTCAGTGTTTCTCAGTTGTTGATACTCAGAGGCCCCTAGTGCAGTTGTGCATCCCAGCCTAAATAGCATGGCTAAGTCTCATAATGCCTGATCTTGCCACATAAGCTGAATTTCTTGCCTTTTGCCTGTATGGCAGAGAGGCAGAAAAACCTCCTTTTTGCAGCCTGGCTGTATTTTTTTTGACAGCTTTTCTCAGCAGCTCAGGCATATGATTGTTAGGTTGAAGGGATGACTTGCAATGCTGCCATGCCTTTCAGTAGTGTGGAGTCTTCCCTACCGCAGCAGCAAGCAAATTTTACTTCTAAGAGGAGCATTCTCAGAATTTGGTACAGTCTGTTTGAATGTGATGGTGCAATATGGGACAACTTAGTGTTGTAAATTGTATGTCTATAAACTGTCTTCATTTTAGGATCTTAGGAATCCATCAGTGGTCTCCTTAACACCAGAGACATTTGTTGAATTAGTTCAGAGAAGAAAACGAGAGGAAATCTGGATGGTTGACTTCTACGCTCCGTGGTGTGGACCTTGTCAGGCTTTAATGCCAGAATGGAAAAAGATGGCCAGGGTAAATGACATTCAAACATTTTTCTGCTTTTGTGTCCTCTTCCATGGAATTATCAAGACAGTACAACTGCTGTCTTGGAGGTTTATCAACTGGGAAAGACTAGTGATGAATACTGCAGGCAAAACTGGGAGTTCCTACCTGACATTTTTATATTGTTTCAAATACAAAGGTTTTCTGTAATCCAGTTTTTCCTGTTGATGCAAGTGTGGTTTTCCAAGATCTAATAGACTTTATACTAACTTTCCTTGATGCATAGTGCTTTATAAAGACAACATATCTGCATTTGTTTAAAACAAAATATGAAAAAAAAAAACGTTATCCATAAATAAAGATAAGAATTGGTTGAAATAATTTGCCAATTTATTTTCAGTATTATTTACTACTGTTAGGTGTCTTTAAGATAGCACTTAGACCCTTGGTGAAACCTCTGTTGTGTATTTCAGATTAAAGGAATCAGGTGTTATCTATCTTAATTATTTCCTATATTAGGGAGATTTTTTTATGAGATCTTTTCTGCAATGAAAGTAAATAAATGTTAAATACTCTACACTGCAAGGCTGATCATCAGTTGAATTACACATACTTCAGTATGCAATTGGTGGACTGAAGAGGGTGCTTGTTTTGCAAAGTCATTAGTGTTCTCTCATTTGCAAAAGTAATGCTACTTTACTGACAATGCTTTCCTAGACATGTTTCCAGGAATTTGAACTAGAAACTTTGCAGGGAGAGACAGGGGGAAGGCTTTGGAAACAAGTCCTTTACTTTCAAGCATTTAGAACTCACCTGGATTAGGAGTTCTAGGCAGGATTCTATATTCTGGTCAAATGTCCAGGAAGTATAAGGAGCTGTATAGTACATGTTCAGTAATCATCAGTTCCCTGCCCATGCTGGGTTGTTTGGGCGTTTCCAGCAACTATAGTGTGTTCAAGACACAGGCCAGGTGTGCAACCCATAGCACATATGCACTGTACCAGGATATGTCATAATTACTGAGTCTGTGATATGAAACATGGTAATATTGTAGTCCTTATACTAAATAATCAGACTCACATATACCCTTAAGGCCTGCTTAGTGCCTCATTGAGCTGTGTGCATACAGCATATTCTAAAATACATGTGCATGATGGGAATGCACCTGGGTGGCTGGCTCCCAGTGACCCAGTTCTAAGAAAGAAGAAAGCCTTATGATAATCTTGGTTTATTTGGTTGGGCTTTTTCCCCAAGTGATTAAGACTTAAATTCTGAAGTATTACTGAAACTCTAGTAGTATTGGCTAGCATATTTGATTGTAACTTTTCTTCTCTTTTCAGCTGTTAAATGGCTTAATCAATGTAGGCAGTGTGGATTGTCAAAAATACTATTCCTTCTGTCACCAAGAAAGTGTTCGGGGATATCCTGAAATAAGACTTTTTCCTCAGAAATCAAACACAGCTCATCAATATTAGTAAGTAGTTTACTTCAGTTTGGGAAATGTTAGATGGTGTGGAAAGAGACAAATATGCACCTTCTGTTTTGTTAGGAAGGTTCTTAAGGGTTCTTCTCAGCTATTAAAACAGGCTGTTGGGATATCACTGTCCTAGATGTTACTAACTTTGTTACTTCAAACTGTCATTTTATTTTGCAATTTCATTTCAGTAATAGGAACCTAGACTGCCTCAGGACTCTTTGTCTTGTTCTTTATTGATTGCCAGTTCTCTAACTTTAATTGCCTGTGAAAGTAGATAATTTAAATCATATCATAAAAATACTACTAGGCTTAACTAATTGCAGCTTTGCCTTCAGAGAACAAGAGTGATGTAGATATCTGATCATCCTGCATGCTGACAGTCTGTTAGCACTGCTGCAAAAATTGTCATGTATCTAGACACCTCATTCATTGTATCATTAATGTGGAAACATTAAGCATTAACAAGAAAGAAAATTCTATGGGAAATAAAATCTGGCCAAAAGCAAACAGCCTGTCCCTCCATCTTACAGTACTGCTTCAAGATCCAGGGATTTCAGGAAGCACATGCATATTTAAAGATAACCATCTGAAAGAGCAGATGTGTTGCTTCACTGCTTTACAAATTCAAAAGTTCTATTAAATGCTGGCAGATAATAAATTGTAATGCCTCTTTATCATAGTGCATAATAGCAGACTTCAGTAGCTTTCATCTTTGGGCTGCTTGCTTTTATTCAGTTCAGATAAAGTTTCTTTTAAAAGCAGAATAGCAGGGTTTTTTTTCTTGTTGAAAACAACTAAGTAAGTTGGTAAATACGGCTGTTAAATGCCAGATCCCTAATCATGAGTTAGATATTTCCTGCAAAAATATGGAAATTTGTTACATGAAGCAAAGATCACCAAAAACTTTCAAGTGAAATTTTGACCAGGTTACTCTTCTGAAAATTACCTTGTTAGAAAGTTTTGAATTAGTGGCATGAATTTTTTAAACCAGTCACTGGAATTTCAGCATTAAGCCAGGCCCTGTACATCTAAACAATAAATCCTTGTGCAAGTAACCAATTGCTTGGCTTTTCTACTCTCAAATCAAAGGAAATCTATGTAATTAATAATTGTTTTATGGTAAGGAGTGAACATAGTTAATTCTCATGTTTGTTGGAGCCTGCAGTTTTATCTAGTGTTATTGCCAAAGATCCTTAATTCAGAATAGTTCTAGCTATCAAAGCTTATGTGCTCTAAACCAAGTTTCTTACTCTTGACATAGAATTTTCTTAGAATCATAGAATCATCACAGTTGGAAAGGACCTTCAAGATCATCAAGTCCAACCAATAGCCCTACACTACTGTTACCCCCAAACCATCCCTTAAGTGCCACATCCACCAGTTTTTTGAAAGCCTCCAGGGATGGTGACTCCACCTCTTCCAATACCGCACCACTCTTTTGGTGGAGAAATTTTTCTTAATACCTAATCTAAACCTGCCCTGGCACAACTTGAACCCAGTCCCTCTAGTCCTATTGCTAGTCACAAGGGAGAAGAGGCCAACACTCATTTCTTTCAACCTCCTTTCAAGTGACTGAAGAGAGCAATAAGGTCTCCCCTCAGCCTCCTCTTCTCAAGGCTATTTTTTTTTTCCTTCTGTTTCTTCTCTTGGGTATCTCTTCTCACTTCTCATGGGTGTCAAGAGGATGAGGCCAGACTCTTTCCAGTGGTACTCAGTGACAGGACAAGGGACAACAGGCAAAATGGAGCACAGAAGTTCCAGCTGAACACAAGGAAGAACTTCTTTCTTTTGAGGGTGACAGAGCACAGGAACTGGCTGCCCAGAGGGGTTGTGGACTCTCCTTCCCTAGAGACTTTCAAAACCCACCTGGACTCATTCCTGTGCGACCTGCCCTAGGCAAACCTACTTTAGCAGGGAGGTTGGACTAGATAATCTCCAGAGGTTCCTTCCAACCCCAACCATTCTGTGATTCTTCATTTTCTAGTCCTTAATTCTGAGTCTTTGAATTGTGTTAATGAGACTTATTTCTTCATATTTGAGAGCAAGGTAGAAAATACATTGTAAAGAATATGCATTGAAGTTCATTATTTTGTCATCTAGACTCTACAGAGATTTTTTCAAATCTAATTCAAACTCCTGTGCACCTGGATTTTTGTTTTCTTTTTAATCCTTTCATAGTAGCTACAACGGATGGCAGAGAGATTCATACTCGCTAAGAGGCTGGGCATTGGGGTAAGTCACTGCATTAGACTTCATTCACAAGCCACTTACATAGTTTGCTTCCTAGAAGAAATGACTATTTAAATACTATGTAAATCAGGAATTAGAAACACTCAGGTATATCTGTTGCTTAATTTAAGATGTTAAAGTTTCCATGTCTTAACTCAAACTCTTTAAAATCTGGACAAATGGCATACTTCTTACAGTCCACTCATTTTCTGAAGACCTGTCTACCACTTTAAGAAAGGGATTCTCTTCCAGTCCAAACTGTAAATTAGGGATTTCCAGAGCACTGGTATTCTTAATTTCAGAAATTTTTCTTGTGCTTAAACAGAACTTGGGTATGTTTAGAGTTTTGAGTGGATTATGACTGTTACTCTTCCTTTCCACAGGTACTTACCACAAGTGTCTGTAGATCTGACTCCTCAGAGTTTTGCAGAAAAAGTTCTGAATGGAAAAGATCACTGGGTCATTGATTTTTATGCTCCTTGGTGTGGACCTTGTCAAAATTTTGCTCCTGAATTTGAGATCCTTGCAAGGGTAGGCTTTTAACTGTAGCAGCAGATTATTATGCTTGTAATGGTTAAAATATAACTCATCAGCACTTTATTTCTTAGCAATCATCTAAAAATTGCATACCTCTAATAGGCCTCCTTCTCATTGGAAGTTCACACATTTAGGTGCCACGTGCCAGTGGATATTCCCTTGCACAGACGCACACCCAGACTCTCTTTTGGGACAGATTTCAGCTTAATGATGGGTGACCTTTGGAACTGTGGTGTGCTTTGCCCTGAATTCAAGCAGCAGTGCTCTGCTGCCTGTGCAGTGTCTTCTGCGACAAGATTAACAGTCTGAGAAGCAAACAAGCAACTACTCTGAGATATTTAAAACATCTGATCAGTGTTTGTCATTTACTTTGAGGGGCACTGCTGGCTTATTCAAGTTATTTGCTTGTAGTCACTCATGGAAATTTGAAGTTTGTTTCTAATAAACATTTCTTTTTAGATGGTTAAAGGAAAAGTAAAAGCTGGCAAAGTAGACTGCCAGGCATATGGTCAGACCTGTCAAACTGCTGATATCAGAGCCTACCCTACTGTTAAGTTTTATCCCTACCAAGGAACAAAGGTAAAGTGTCTCCTTTGCGTACACTAGTGCATGAGTATTGTTGGCAGATGTAGCTTATTGCGCATTAAGACTGAAGAGACTGGTTCGGTAACATATTGAAGTTCATTATTTACATATTTGGGAGATACAGTAATTTGCAGTAGGACAATGATACAGTAACACATTATTGAAAAAGAATAAATTGTAAACTAATAGAACAGCAACTAAAACATGGGCTTAACCAGAATCAGGGTTTAATTTTACATGGGTGTTATGTGACAAAATGTTCTTCGACCTTTACCAATTCCACCACCAGCTAAAAAGCAGGCAAAGTCTCTATCTAAATGAAATGTGGACAACTTCATTTTGGCTAAGGATAAATTTTCTTTGAATGTAATCATACTATTTTGTTATAATTTTGACTTAAATAATGTATTTCAAAGTAGAAAATTGATTAAAAATATGTAGCTGTGTTCTGTCTCAAACATTATCAAACCATTTCAGTTATCAGTGTGAGACTTGCAGTCAACATTTCCTGCTAACAGATCAGTAGTAATAAATTAAAAACATTAAAAGTATCCAGCTAGTTCTAAGAAATCACTTGTAGTCTTGTAAAACTATTAAATTTTAAGAATACTAGTCATCTTGGAATGTATTCATGCTGAAGAGAAAATATTCAATGCATCCTGTTAAGCCAATTCTTTTCCTTATATTTTTCTTTATTTAACTGCATCTCTTCTGGGAAGTTCTAGAAATCCTTCCTCACAACCCCTTCAAATTCAGTGAGACTTTTTTAGGTCTTGAAAGGAGTGACCCACACTGACATGTTTCACAAACACAGATTATGAAGTGGCTGGCTTTATGATGGCTGTCTACAGTAAATACTTAGCTGAGAAAATGATAACTATTTCAGGCTTCTTTAAGAATCAAGACAAAATGTGTAGTTTTGAAAACCAGCAGCTAAGAGTGGTTCCTCCTACAAAGTCAATGAGCAATGGAGACAAAAATATAGAATCATAGAATGTTAGGGGTTGGAAGGGACCTAGAAAGATCATCAAGTCCAACCCCTGTGCCAAAGCAGGACACCTAGGCAAGGTCACCCAGGAATGAGTCCAGGTGAGCCTTGAATGTCTCTAGAGTAGGAGACTCCACAACCGCCCTGGGCAGCCTGTTCCAGTGTTCTGTCACCCTTACTGTGAAAAAGTTCTTCCTCACATTAACACAAAACCTCCTATGCTGTAACTTGCTCCCACTGCCCCTTGTCCTAACATTGGATGACATTGAGAAGAGCCTGGCTCCTTCTTCCTGACACTGGCCCTTCACATATTTATAGACATTGATGATGTCCCACCTTAGTCTCCTCTTCTCTGTGAATCATAAATCTGTGAATCATAAATCAACCTACCAAAGCCACTGTCTTTCTCCCTGCATTCCTCTTGAATTGTATCTGAAAGTAAGCAGCGGCGTAGAACATTGGTAACATGCATCATGATTTCTTTTTTTTTGTTTGTTTTTAAGAAAAACATTCTTGGTGAATATATAGACAGCAGAGATGCAAAAAGTATTGCTGACTTTTTGAATGAAAAATTAGAAGCAATTCAAAATAAAGGAAAAAGAAAAAAATCTAGAAATAAGGTAAGGATACTTAACAGTGGGGCTTTTTGCATGAGACTGCTGTTGTAAAGAATAGCCTTTTAAACCAGTGTTAGTATTTGCTCTGAGAAATATTAAATGCCAGTTATTCAGATGGTAGTAGGTATGTTTTACTTCGTCTTGTTTTGGTTACTATTATTTATTCAAACTCAGTTCTCCATGTCTGCAGATACAGCAGAGAAAACTGCAGTTGCAACACCAGCTATGGCAAGACTTAGCAGAATTTACAGATAGCCGTGGGACAGCTGCATTAAAGACAGAGAGGTTGAGGGGCACTGTGTCCTGAAGGGTAATCCTTGGACTAGGTTCAGCAAGCAGGCACCAAATGACAGAGGCTGATGAGTGCAAGTTGGGGCTTGACATTTTACCTCAAAAAGATGATGTTAACACACAGCTGCTAAGAAGTGCCCTGATTCTAGTTAAGAAACATTTGTCCAGTTGAAAAGTTAGTAGCATACAGAAATTTAAAATCACAAAAAAACCCAACCTTGATTTTTATTTGTACTTTCAGAATAACTTTATTTTCTTGTCACTAGGATGAACTGTAAGCAGCACTGGAGGTGGCTGAAGTTCAAAATATTTTGAAGCTGTGAATATAGAAGTCACCACGAGGAAAATATAAGGCTGATTACATTCATGACAGGACAAAAGAGAAGAAACATGACTCTGAATTCTCTTTAAGCGGTGGGGAGACGAATGCATTTCGGTTTTGGTGGAGGCATTCAGTGTTTCTGCAAATGAATTCTGCATATCCCTCTTCTGATATAACATCTACCTTCTTCCTAGTCAAACCTTGGAGTTGATCAGAAACATGGACCGTATCACTTTTGCCTGCCCATCTACTAGTTCCTTATATTTTTCCCTTTGCAAACACTTTTGGAATGTGGCACTCAGCCTGTGGCTGAATATGCACTCAAACCACTCTGCAATGCAGAAACACGAGGGCTTGTCTAATTGAAAGACAGTTTGACCTGATGATTTGTCTGCTTTGGGGTTGCATTATTGTCTAGTCCATTGCTAATAAATCAAATCAAGAACTGGTAGCAGGATAGCGCTGTTGAATTGCATTGCTCCCACTGCATTGTGGCACTGGTGGTGGTACCTGGATGAACAGAACGTTGAAGAGCTGCTTTGGTTGTTTGAATTTTTTGTATTTTCTTTTTTAAATACTCAAAAAAAATTGAGGACTTCAAACTCAGTGTTTCATTGGCTGTCAAAATTTAAGCAGATGCTTCTATGGCATAACTTACTAGGTCATAGCTTTATTACTGTCTTTTTAAAGGAATGTATTCTGTGGACATATTTAACCTCTTTTGGTATTACCACTTTTCCTTTCTCTGCAGACATGTTTTGGGGGTTCTGTTTGTTTTTTATATAATCCTTAGGCAAACAGGATAGAAGTGCCTTTTTAAATTTAGCAGTGAACACTGTGTACATTACCATGTCCCCTCCTACATCAATAGAGTTCCCACTCTTTAGAGTAAGATTTGTCATAGCTGCATAGACAAGAAAAATTACAGATGACAATTTCTGCTGTGTTTAGGAGTTCAACATCAAAATGTTTCATGTTTCCAGTAAGATGCTGCTGAGAATTTGTCAGATGGACTTTTCTCCCTGCCCTCTGTGTGTTTAGATTTGGCATGACTAGTCAGTGTAGTGTGAGTATTATAAATCTGTAAATATGTTGTTATCTACAGGTAATTTATTTTATAAAAAAGGCAGCAAGAACTAAAGAGATGCCAGTAACTTTGAGACATTCAAATGCTTCCTCCCCTGTGTTCAGGGTTGCCTCTATTGCTTTGCAGTTTTGCAGTGTGTTCATCTGAGAACAAAAGAGAATATACTGCATCTCTTTTTTAATGAAGTAGACTTTCCCTCATCCAAATCAAACTTCAAACGCAAGCACAGTCGAAACTGAAAATTTTGGTATTTTGTGACTTTGATACAAACTCTCTATTGATCAGGTTTTGCATGTACATCTAACGGTAACTTGAGTTCCCACCTCCTGGCTTGCTCTTGGACAACGAGGTCATGGTTACATACTCTACCACCCTACTGTTAAAACTCAAATAAAAAATAACCTAGTGTAGGCATTTTTACAGTTTCTTCTTTTTTCCTGTTAATGTACGGTGTCTCTCTTATTTCTTCTAACAGGAACAGAATAGGGAAGACACAAAACAGTGTTTCACAGCATGATGGTAACATAACATTCTGGCTTTACTGGGGCTCTAGTTCTAATTCAGCTTTTTGTAAAATGTTACTTTATTACTTCCTCCTGGTTTAGCCATTTGAAGCAGATAGATAACTGCTATGAAAAGACAACACTACTGTCCTCATCAGAATATCCTCTTATGCTGAGTTATTTTGTCAGAGCTACTGGTTTTTCAAACTCATTTAGGCTGTGGGGAAGATTGAGTTTAAATATCAATAAAGTTCATTTTTAAGATTTAATACTGTATCATGATACTCTCTTTAGATTAGAAATTTAAAAATTGGATGTAGAGAGCAAGTGGATGTGTATGGGGAAAAAGTGATCTTCAGAACAGAGAGAGCTGTAGATGATGTAGGTTTCTAAGATGTGTTTCCAAGTTCTCATGATTTTTTTTCTTGCCAGCTGCCTTTTCTGACAGTTTTCAATCAGCAGCTTCAAATTGTGCTAGAGAAGTTTTAGATTGGATATTAGAAAAAATTTCTTCACGAAAAGAGTGGTGCAGTATTGGAATAGGCTGCCCAGGGGAGTGGTGGAGTCACCATCCCTGCAGGCTTTCAAAAAAAGGGTAGATGTGGCACTCAGGGGGATGGTTTAGGGATAGCAGTAGTGTACGGCTATTGGCTGGACTTGATGAAGGTCCTTTCCAGCCCTGATGATGTTTCTATGTAAAAGGAGGAAGGCTCTGAGATAGGAACACAGCTGTCTGCTCTGACAGACAACCTCAAGCACATAAGACAGCTCTAGCCAAATACCGATGAGAGAGATGGGAAGAAAGCAAGTGGTTTTGCCCCAAACTAAACAAGTAAATAAAGGTTATAGTAGTCATGAATCCTGGCATTCCTACAGTGAGAGTAATCTACTGTATTTCATAGAATGTATTTCAATGACTGTATGTCATAGAATACATCTATGAAAAAACATCTAAAAAAATATAATTAGCAGATAATGTGGAATTAAAAAAATATTTTTACTGTACAAAATTAAAACAAAAAGAAAAACCACAAAAACTTGGTTCACATCACAGGTTTTATGGACCTATCACCACTCTGTTCTTGCTATTTTTCTATAAAAACTGGGAAGCAAATTTCCCAGCCCAGGATCCTTAGCACAGACTTTCTTTGCAAGGAGCAGGATACACCTGTCATGTTTTTACTGATCATAGATGTTAACAGAAAAGATACCTGTCCTCACTGAAGAACATATGCTGCTATTATGGGACTTCAGTCCTCAGCCTCTTCAGAGGTAGATTCACACCACATTTAGAAACTCAGAAAACAATACAGAACTACCACTAAGATCATATTTTGTCTTACACCTTCTATGTCCTGTGAGGGACTTTCAGCAAACACACAGCCACCCTTCACGCTAAACAAACTGAACAACAGGATTGCCCGCAGGTGGCAGTGACGATTTGGGAGCTGGTCTCCTGGAAGCCCTCAAAACAACTTCTATTTTACAAGTAAAACCAAATAATCTGTAATCTGCTGCTGTAACTATAATCAGTTGTTTCTTCCTGATGCCTACCTTTTCAGCAAAAAAAACGCTTCCTAACTGCAGGAAACGTTTAAAATTATTTGCCAAACAGAAATAACAGCATTCAGGACCTTGTAATGCATCAATTCCCATTTTGAAGGCAAAGTCCAGGAAACTTCTCTCAAAACTGCAATTTCAGGATCATGGGCAGGTAGCCAAAGGCTAGATACTTCTAGGGAATGGGAGGAAGTATTTCTCAGTAATTTACAACTTCATCTACAGGCACATTTTTACCTGTTTTGGGAGGGAGATTATTGTTTTCCTAACTTCAGCAGTGCTGTTTTGTGCCTCTTTCTCCCACCTTCTCTTTGTCAGCTTCATAGACAAAGCATCACAAAATCCTGAGCTGAAGGCAGGATTCTCCTGTTTCTTGCAGCCAAAACACACCCTTCTGTGAGAATAACTTTCCAATATGTTAAATGGCATAAAACAGCTTTTATACTCTTCTCTGATATTCTTCTCCTACTGACATGATTGGTTTCTTACATGCCTGCTGTCTTCCCCACTCAAGTAATCTTCATCACTTCAAGGGTGAGGCTATAATTATTAAGCCTACACATCTCTCCTTCAGAATGGCAAGGAGATTTTACATTGATTTGCATATTTACATGCACAGCTGGTTCTGTCATCCTAAGTATTGACTGCGACAAACCTTTCCCTACCAAAGCTCTATTCTCCACAGCAAATTGCATACTTCACACATTTCTACTGTTTCCAGAACTTGCTTACTTAATGTAACTGTAAACCACTGGAAGGAGTCAGAAGACAGCATGCTAAGGCTGCAAGGACTAAATACTAGTTAGGTATCCTTCAGACTTGGCTTAAAAAGAGCCTTCAGATTAGGACCACAGACTCTATGTCAACTAATTCTTGTAGCACAGTCTTACCCACAGAGATCTACAAGTAAGGCCTCCACCAGAGAAGTTTCACCTATAGTCACAGAAAACAAGGCACAACAAAAGCTCCACAAATGACACAGAGCAGCAGGAAGGGATCTCGCCTAAGGAAAACCATGGAGGGAATAAGAAGTTGGCTGGCTGCTAACAACTCTGCTTTCAGGCATTGCAAGCCACTGCAGGAGTTACACTGAGAAAACACACAAGTAGTGTGAACAAACATGATTTTGTAGGATGACAACCCTGTACCTTTGGAAACACTCAAGTACACTGGCTTTACAGCATACAAGGAAGTAGCTTGCTTGTACCTCTGCAAAGCTTAGGCTCAGTATCTAGGATGATAATAATTCATAACCAGGGATACTTCAGTGTTGGTTTTCATAATTTAAAATGACCCTTCCTTTCTGACCTCACACCCGTCACATGGTGCAGGACTTTCATGCCACTAGAGGCAGCAAGGGCTGAAGAACAAGGCATTATAAAAGGAAGCACATGTTTGGCCTCATTCTGACTGCTGCTCTGCTGGATTACCAAGGAAGCACCCAGCTCACTCTTCTTACCTGTTTCTGTCATCCTTCATCTTCTGAGAAACAGGCTCTGCCTCCAGGTACATGTTTCAAGACAGACAAACCTCCTCTCACCAAAGTAGTAGTTCATTTTTTTGGCTCTTTTTGTTCCTTAGAGGTATCTGACAACAAACCAAGGCTCCACAGCACAAGCTTAGGTTCTTCTTTTGTTTTTGCACCTTAGTGGCAATGACAATATTAGGCTATTATCAGTGTCTATCCAGCTAGATCTTGATCAAAGAACCAAACTCACCTGGCAAAAGTGGTGATGGCACACAATACAGGTCAAATCTTTTAAAGTTTGAATTTTATACCCTAGGAACCAACAAGCCCCTTTCCCAGAACTAATCACACATGATTTTTAGCTTTAAGAGAGGGGTTTAACGCATACCAGGTTAGTATAAAGCCATCAAGACATGCCTTTAATTTTTCTTTCTCTAGTCCACTAAAGAGAAGACTATGGAAATACCTGGAGATTTTTCTGAAGGAATGTGTTCTGCCTCTTGGAAGAACTGGGCCAGTGGCAATGTCACCATCTGCTGGACAAAACTGGCTCCTTGTCTTACACAGTACTGTGTATTTCAAAGCAGCTGGAGAGAAGGTGGGAGAAGTGCAGTTATTTGCACGTTCTACTGCCACTGAGCTGGACAGCTGCCCAGAGGTGCATTTCCTCCATTAGGAAAGACAAGGTGCAAGGTATAGACATGACAGGCATGCTGACACAGCATGCAAAGCTGGTGACCTCCAACAGAGCAATTGTTTACCCTCTGACGAAGAAAATGGGATGTTCCAAGACCTAACTGCCCCACCACACAGAATAGGCTCAAGTATGTTTTAGTCACTTTATTTGTATCTATATACATTACATTTTGATTCTCCAAGTGGTCAAGGCAGTTATTCTCAAACAATTTAGTACATCCATTTTATAAAATACAGCTGAGCCAAGGTAAATTAGAAATACAGACATTATGGTACAGGAAGTGCTTTGAATAATGATTAGTCTGGCCACCTGCTAGTGAGAGATTCATTTGGGTTTGGTCATTCTCACAAATGAGAATCAACTCCACTGGGAACTCCCCTGAGCCCAGAAGAGCTACCTAACCAGGGAGTCCCTCCTGTGCTTTTTGTGGGCCAGAATGCACCGCTGAGCCACTACAAGGTGTTCTGCTCTCTACACAATGACTCAAAGCAGTTCATCATTTCTGACTGGGACATGGTTTACACATTTGTCACAAGGCCTCAGATCAAAACCAAAGAAAAAGTGACAGCGTAGCTGTGAGCAAATGCAGTCTTCACACCTGCAGCTGGGATTTGCTTACACACATATATGCTAAACCTGTGTTAGAAAGAAATAAAAAATTCTAATCCAAGGGCTCATCTAATACCTAAGGCTGTTCTCCCAGGACATCCTTAGGCATGCTGCAGGGACACAGAGCTAACACAGCCCCATAAGGAGCTATCTCAAAATTCTCTTCTGCATGAAGTATTGCTGTCTTTTTGAGAAAGTCAGCTTTGTAGCAAGTGAAATACCAGGACAATTCTTATTCTGAAAGGTGAATGTTTGAGAGCTGCTCAACTGCTGGGATTTAAACTAGAAGAGCTAACGGCTTTATATCACACAGCAACCAAAGATGTCCCAATTCCAGTTGGTACTACAGTTACTGGGTTACCTGTGACTAGCAGTTTGCTATTTACTCCAGTCTGGTCTGGACTAGTCTAACAGCCACAACTTGACACAAGGTTAGCTGTTGGTACCAGCCCAAGATCACTTCCCCAAATTTCTCCACCTGCTGTAACTTCAGCCCAAGAGGGTCACAATTCACACATCTGAGGTCTGATCTCACCGGCCACAAACCGGCTGGCCAGTGGAAGGTTCTCTCACTTCTACAGTGCTGAGGGCTATGCTGTCGTGCAGGAGAGCATTAGGTAGTCAGATGACCATGGTGCTTTAGAGACAGATGTTTGGGACTCTGGAAGACAAGCAGTATAAAGCAGCTACACATCACTGGAGTAAAGAGTACCAGTGACAGTGCAGTGCTAGCACATCGCAGCTCTACATCAGCCTAGTGCAGATGCCATGACACTGACCATATTCATGCTCCATCAACCAATCCACATCCTGACAAAGGTGGAAGATAACCTAATCAGCTACTGTCAGGTCACCTTAACTAGTCAGGCAAGTTAAGTTTTCTCCCTGTAAACTTTAGGTGGGGAAGGAGGAAGAACACATGTAAACTTTAACTGAGACCAGAACAGATTCAGGCTGCACGGCAGGCCCTTTCACATCAGTGGACCAAGACAGAAGGTAGAAGCTACAGAAGCGAGAGAAGCATTTTTCTGATGGACTGCCTTCCTCACTAAACAAGGCCACACACAGCTAACCATCCTGGGAGCACATTTCAACACAGGAGGCAAGATGCATCTCAGAGGTGTTAAGCTGTACCTGATGCACCATTCTGGACCAACGGGGTTCTGGGCCCAAGGAAGCGAGAAGAACCTTGTCATTGTTCCACAGCACAGATCACTGCAGCCTTCAACACTGCACCCCCAGAAACAATGGTAACGTTGTACAGAGGAACTGAGAATACTTTCATTTCTACTGCTTCAAGGTCAGCATCTTTGTTCATTCTCCAGTAGGGCTTTGCAATGGGGTGGGGAAGACATCTTCCAAAACAAATGACTGTTGCCTCCTGGCAGGTCACACCTGAGCTGCACTGGTTATTTTTGGAGCCAACAATTCAATTCTTACTGCTGGCATGTTCCTTTCTCAGTGCTGCCCAGCTGTCACTCCCAAACACAGCCTCCACCATCTGCTGCAGAAGAAAATACTGAACACAGGAGCAGTGAACAAAATACACTTTTCAATCCATAGAGCGAAGATGGCAATACCAGGCAACTGATCAGAATAAGCAAGTGGTCATAAAGAGCTATACTGTTCCAGACTCCATATTCATTTGAAGTCCTTCCATCAGAGACTGTCAAAGTCAAAGGACATAAAAAAAAAAGCCCTCTTATTTACTGGCCTATATTACAAGGAAGTTAAAAAGTAAACTCATCACCTACAAAACCAGGTAAAAATTAATTAAAATGGAAAGAAGTGCTTATTGTCATAAGACAGACTCACAGATCTTTGCACATCTTACCCATCATACCAGACACCTGTTAGTTTAGGTCTTTCTTTTTACAGAAAGACAACTACATTCATCTCAGTGGTGCAAAAAAAAAAAAAAAATCTAATACTGCTGAAGAGAGAGTTTTTCCCTTGGGACTGCACAGTGTGATGAGATCTGGATGGTCCTTCTCATCAGCATGTCATGAGAGAAATACATTCTCCTGGCAAAGTTTCACCATGAGGTAAATGCATTGTTTGCAAGTCCTGGGGAACTGAAATGCATTTGAAGTGATCCATCAGGAATCATGTTTCATTAAGGGTGAAAGTTGTCACTCTAAGGCAGTCCACTTCATTTTGTCTAGCAACTTAGTGCCTTCTGCTAAGGAAAGGGTTAGTCAGCTTCAGAACTATAATTAACCAAGTCTTGTTAAATTAAAGAGTGTATTTTTTTTTTAGTTATCCGTTTCCAAGGATTTGGGCAGACCAAAGTAGGACTAAAGAGATATGTTTTGGGTTTTGTTGCATGCTGATGACTGACAACCAATGTTTATGGAATTCAGCTAAAATGAAATTATGACAGATAAAGACAGTAGCACTGCAGCCATATAACTTAAAAGATGTAGTGATATGGCATTATAGCTGTGGACCTGCCTAAAAAAGACCCAAAAAACAGACAACCCTGGTTTACAGAACCCAGGGAAAATTGAAGCTACAGAGCACAACCAGAACAAGCCATTAATGGATCCTAAACAAGCCAACTACAGACCACTGCAACAACAGCAGAACTCAGGAATTAATTTCACTCTTCTCTCACCCACCCAGACACACAGAGAGGGAGGTTATTTCACCTCTGCAGTACCACACATCCACTACAGAAACATCAGCTGCTCATATTCGGCACCACTTAAGGAGTGCAAGACTTGCAGAGACCATGTACTTCTACTCCTCCAGGAACTGAATGGTAGCTGTTTCAGTCCTCTTACATGGAGATAGCATCACATTCTCTACTGACAGGGGGAAGGTCTCTTATCAATACTGTACAGTGGTGCCTTGCAGCTTAGATCCTTAGTGAGGTTAGTTCACTTAGCCTCCAAGAGAGGATTCAAGTGCAACAAGCGGATTTCATGCTTCAAAACATGATGCATGTGGTCAGTGTAGAAATGGAACTGCAATCCTCTTGCTTACTGTTGGATAGACCACAGGAAGAGAGTGGCCTATAATGCCATTGTCCTCTTGTGCTTTCCCAATATGGGATTCACCTTAGCAATTCAGGCCCAATCCTGTCCAATGGTCTGGCACCATCAGGAAATACTTGTCCATAGCTTCACAAAACCTGGTCCGGTACAGTTCTGGAGAGACCACAGTCGGCATCTTCCCTAACGTGCAGAAGTCAAGAGCAGTTAGAAGTGGGCTAAAAGAGTACAATGAAGTACAGACAGATGTCTCATGGGATTACATCACCACACAACATAATCATGAAGGCACACTGCACATGCAAGGGTCTTGGAACAAACAAGTATCACCTGCCTCTTTTTTTCTTTTTTTTTTAAACACTCAGGAGAGAAAACAGATGAAGGTCTGGATCCCTAACAGTGAACTGAGATACCTGAAGCTGGAGGAATCCTCTAGGTTTTTTACATCAAACTCTGATCAGTTTGTTTCTTTTTTTCTTCTGTTTACAGGTCTTTGAGGTTTTCCAGCAGAGATGCAAATTTCTCCCATGAAGAATTTCACTCCATAGACATGTTCTTATCTTCAATAGATAGCTAAGCAGTGGTGCTTCAAGTGCCCCCCTTCCCTTCTCTTTCCAGTCCTCCTACTAACATGTGTCCAACAATAAGCAATGCTGCACAATAGGTACTCTACTCACTTCCACAGAGGGAAGTCAGCTCCTCAAAATACAGGCAAGAGTCAATCATTTGATAAGAATACCTCAACACTCATATGCTCAGAGCATATCTGATTTTTTTCTGGACTCAGAAAACATCTTCTGAAGCCAGACAGAAAGGTTTCTGGCTATTATCTCCATATGGATGACTAAGTTTGTATGTGAGTAGCTAGTAACTAAGAAACAAAAAAGAAGAGTCTGATAAGTAGCTGTCCTTTAACCCATTCCCAGGAATTACAGTATTTAAAGGGTCACTTCACAGAGGCAGAGCAATGTATTAATTCTTCTGAGACTTGTAATTCCTTCCCTTCTCCTGAACAACTTAATCTAGTGTTGCAAATCTGCATGGTGGGGAAGTTGTGGCTTTATTAGCAGTTGTTGGAAGCTAACAGCTAATGAGGAAACACAACGAAAAGTTTTGCTTTCATTCTGGACTCACCTTGTCCTCCCAAGATGCCAGTTGACTTCACCACCATCTCAAGCTTTTTGTCCCAGGTAAAAGTGCGAATATAGTCTGTCCAAATTACAAAAAAACAACCAAACACACACAAACATATTATATCTGCTACAACCCAAGTAACTATATCTATGTCCCACCAAAAAAGAGCAAGGAAAGCAGTAGGCTTCCACAGCCAGAACTACTTCAGTGGTCCCCACACCAGCTACCTTGCTTTCCAGAGTATTGATTCCATTTGAGTAGGGTGAATGTGATATGTCAAAAGCCCAACAAGATCGCAATCAACTCTTCCTGCCTGTACAGAAGACTGCCCAGGCATGGCTGTCATTATCTGTGTTAGTTTCAAGGGCTCATTTGCAAGAGTCACTTGGCAGATCCTCATCTCAGAAACATATCAAGCAGTCCCACTTAGCCATAAGAGCTCCCACTACTTTACTGCAAGAGCTAGCAGCAGTAAGACTTGGCCACGTGTTCATTTAACCCAGTAGTATGCCTCATCATTGCAGCCATGTACAGGTTTTACAACAGAAAGCAAACACTTTTCAGTTCATGATATGGAGGATGGGAAACACCACTAGTGACCCTGATTGGAAGAGGGGGCTTCAAGGAGAAGACTTCAGAATTGTTTCCAGTTGTTTTCAGAGAAAGCATGCTCAGTCATTACAGGCACATGAACATTTTGGTTTGCAAAGCTGAAGCTGTATCATTAAGTTTTTCATTACTGGATTTCATTATCACCTAACATTAGGCCACAACTGTAATTATACAATTGTGAATTTACTGTTTCTAGATTTACAAAAGACCATCATCAGTATCCACATTACACCTCATCTATGCTTTACACAAAACTAATCGACATCTGCCAGACTTAAGTTACCTGTTTATCTGAAAGCTCTTTGAAAATGATCACTTAAGAGTGCTTTGGGACTGATATCACCAGTTCATGCACTAGCTACTGTCACTTCACGACCTAAGGCCAAGAACCCCATTCTGTAGAGCCTACAAAGAAAACAGAAGTCTTCACAGCTCCTCACAGACCTAGCTTACTTGTTTCCTGTATCACATCAGGATCTAAAATAGGTACAGATTCTGACCTTATACTCAAACTCAGTCCAAGCTAATGGTGTTTAGTTCTGTCACTACTGCAAACTTAGCTTGAGTACTAAGTTTCTAAGTTCTCAGGGTATCATTTAGAGAACATTGTGATGGCCTGATATAGCAGGCATGTTCTCTCTTCTTGAAGACATTTGTGATAAATAAACTCCTTCAGATCATGAACAGCTGATCTCACCACAGTGAAGGAACTGTTAGCTTTAAACATCATATAAAATAGACTTCTCATTCAGGTAAGACTTTACATAGTACAGAAAAAGGCCAGAAGTACAGGGGGAGCAGAGTCTAATCCCATATACCCAAAGATTCAAGAGTCTGAAAACTAGAAAGTAAAAACAACTTGCAGTTCTCTGTAGCTTGGACTTCAATTCTCATCTAGATGTGTTACTGGAATGGCTTTCAGGCTTTATCAGAAAAAGCGTAATCCAGACCTCCTGGCTTGAGATTTCATCTGGAAGCATTTATGAGCTAGGTTTCAAGAGCACCTCATTTCCAAGAGTCACTTCCACATCCTGCAAAATAGCTTCATCTCCCCAGGTCTTCTGGACAATACAAGTTTGCCCACCTAAAGATGAGGCTCTTCTTTCCAGTTACAAGTCAGAGGATGTGGCAAGGTAATTACTGTGTTGCCACACATATTATCCAGAGTCAGACTACATGATCACAAGTGATCCCCTGACATTTATTTCCCTCTTTCATCCCTATTAATATTGTTTCCTCTTAGATTGCTCTCCCCCCCCGACCGCCAAGTTAAAATTTAAGTGGCTATGTAAACATGGAAAAGCATACAAAATCACGTTCTTTATTTCAACTGGTGTCAACATGTAGGTTAAACACCAACTGGATTGCTTTTTCACTACCTGTGGGGCCTTCTGCACATATTCCTAGTAATGCAACTGCTCACACAAGCTCATACAGGAACTGGAAAGAATAATTCCTGCCTCCATTTCAAATACTCATGAGAATTGAGGGTGGAATTGCAGCAGGGAGAAGACAAGCTTTATTCTCACACATCTCTTTGGTGGTAGTTCAATTCTAAGAGTACTATAACCTCCCTAAACCAGAAGAAAGCAGTTTCACCAGCTGCAAGTAAGGAAATACAAGAGCAACCTACCAATGATCCCAACAACCAGCTCACTGTTGGTATCATCACGACCCACCAGCAGGGAGTAGTCGATAATGAGGTGACTGGAGAGGAACTGGGAATCACTGTGTATGGAAGCTCTCAGCACAGCCTTGCAATGGGAACGGATGTACAAAGGATTGTCCCGGACCATCTTCAGAAGGTTCTCATCCAGCAGGACTACATCACAGCTCTCCTTGCCTGTGTCTGTTTTAACATTTCTATTCCGGAGGGAGCCCTTCAGGTCAAAAACCTGCAAATGGAGAACAGCACTGCTTTGTCCATTGTTCTGAAAGGTTAAAGACTTCAACATACCCAATTGCTACGTTTGAGAAGACAGCATAGTAGGGCAAATCTTTCCTTCTCCACAGGAGAAAATTAAAACAACATTTTTGTACTACAAAAATCGAGATTTCTCGAGTGGAGAGGAGTATATAAACCTATAAGAAAGCTATGCTGCCTTGAATTCACATATCTGAGGCAAGTTTTTCCATTAATATATACCCCAGTTTAAGGAAGAAAGGGTGCCTGTTTTTATATTGCATAGGTAAAGCCAGCTTCTACTGACCCAAATGCTGACAAAAGTAAAGCCACTGAAGAGGAAGGTGGGTCTTGCACGAAGCACTGTTTAACATCTGCTGGCAAAGCAAGAGACATTAAGACAGGATCTCTGGAGGTCTCCAGTCCAATGCCCTGCTTGAAGCAGGTCCTGTTAAAGCTGTTCAAGCCTTGTCCAGTCAAGATTTGACCAAATTCAAGAATAGAGCCAAGTCTCTTTTGGGTCTCTGCTCTAGTGCCTGACCATCCTCATGACATAAAAGTAGACAAAGCGGAAAACCCACAAGAACATCCTTTACATCTACGTAGAACATCCTCAGTTCACTTCCTCCCACAAACATTCCCTGCTTGTGGTCATTCACTGGGAGGAAAGGTGGAAAGAATTGATAGTATCTGGTTTTAGAGGCAATGTTTGTTTGAATTTCCTTTTCAGTATCAACTCTGTATTGGAAGATAATTTTCTCCCAGTCATTTTAAAATCTTCACTCTATTGCCTCATAAAGGTTGCTTTTCTTTTACTAAGAACAAGAGCGAACTAAAAATCTTGTCCCACACATACAAGTCATTCAGAGAGAGAACATCAGGTTCAAAACATTATCAGTTTCCCCCCCAACTACAGAGTACCTCACCATCTCCATCTGTGAAGCTCTCCTTCCAAACAAATTAGTCTGTCCCAGGTAGCCCTCCTAAGCTTTGAACAAGTATTTCCCATTTTCCTAATTATGTTGGCAATGCTTTCTGTCAGACACCAGAGATGCAGGGACAAATAAGATTTCTAAAACCTGAAGCCTGCACCATATGAACCAGTCAGTATAAACATAAAGCTAGCAAAGTTCACGTAACAAGGAAATGCACATGACTGTCATCTTTGAGCAGTGCTAGATATAGACAGCACATGCAAAGTTAAAAGTTACTTAGACAGCTACTAGTAATCCTGCTCTTGCTCCCAGTCAGAACTGCACTGGAAGGAAACAATGCTTGGTTCTTACCTGAGCCATTTTCCTGCCATAAAAAAGGTTTTCCATGACAAGCAGATCCAGCTTCTTTTCAGTGTTGTTTTGAGAGTTCTTGTATCCAATTCGATATACCCCAAGGATTTTGGCCAGTGCTGTGGGCTTCTAATGAAGAGGAGACATGGGGTAAGATCCCTGTGTACAGGCAACCAGCAACTGAATATTAAATGCATTGCTGTTTTGTCTGTGTATTACAGCTTAGAAGCTCTAGCAAAGTTCCCAATTTTCATGTTCAAAACACATTATTAGTACAACTCATACCCTTCAACACTTTCTTTTACTGAAATGAAAGACACTAATGGAAACTTATCAGTCTGTAAAATACAGAAAACTGCCTAAAATAAAAGGTGGGTTTTTTAATACCTTCTGCTGAACTGCATTAATGATGTAAGTGAAGTAGTGTGGAGCAAAGTCGAGGAATGACTGGACTTCTAGACGAGGCATCTGCTTCAGGATGAATCTATCATCTGTTTTAACATCACCAGAACCAACAGAGTTACATACAGAAATAAATGTATTCTTTACAAGTTCATTAGGACCCTAACACAGCTGAAGTGGTCTGAAAAATTAAAGGACTCCAATTCTCTTAAATGAGCTCATTTCTAGAAACATTTTTATTTCATATATTCTGAATTTCAGCCTTCTAGCAAATCAGGCAGAAGAGACTAATTTAGACTTACCTCAGCTATATGGGCTTCTAATACAGACAAAAAACCAAACAACCAAAAAAATCCCCCAGCCTACTGACCCTTTCTTTCAAGACTTGTTTTAATTAGGGACCTAGAAGCAGCCACAACTGAGAAAAAAATAAAAATCCTGTAAACCAACTATAGCATGTGAGATTATAAGAAGCACTGTGTCTTTAATACTTGAATTATCGTCAAGTTTGTGTCTTCTGAAGCCTGCCTAGGAGACTCCAACCTTTCTGCTCAACTACTCTCCCTAGCTGCTACTATTGAAAAACAAACTCCATTCGTTCTCCTGCACATACAGAGCCAAATCATCTGATACTGAAGAACCCAGAACAATCCACTTAACCTTCCATTCTGAATGACCACTTCACAGTCAGCAACCTTCTGGCTAGAGGCAATCAGGGCTAATTGACACACTAACCACCATCCCCAAATAATACCCTCTAATACAAAGGAGAAATAAGTTGCATTTACCCTCAGTTACATAGAATGCAGCCCCAGATTTGCCACCTCGTGCCTGCCAGGGCATAGAGTGAGAGAGGGATCGGATGAAGTCCTCCTCGCTGCTCCCCAGTATCACTTCACGCATCTTGTGAAACTCACCAGCGTAATAAATCCGGCAGTAGAACTTGGCATTTGCATCTGAAAACTCTGCAAAAAGAGATCTTCCTTAATAACAGCATACACTACTCACTGACTTCCTGAGAGGACACTTAGATTTTACTGATGCCTAGAAGAATATGATTGTGCTAAACATCCCTCTTCTCAGGCCTATTATACTTTGGAAGTTTAAACCAATAGGATGTAAAAGGAAAACTTACAGCAAAGTCAACCCCCTTTAGGTTAGCTCATGGTATATACCATGGGAAAGTGTCCAGACAAAAGATTAATTAAAAGAAAAATGTTATGGGCTATTTTTGCAATTGCATTGCTCGGTTCTTCATTTCTATTTCCTCCAGGTCCAATACAAAGAAAAAATAATTAACTTCAAGATTGCTATTACATTTGCATGAAGAAAGGAGTTTGTTGGTTAAGACTAAGTTATTATTTACAACTACTCACGGAGTTCCACATGGGGATTGACCAGCTGTTTCTTCTGACCATCTCCTCCTTCTATGTCATCTGAAGGCATAAAGGAACCATTCAGTCAAGGCTGTTCATTATTAGTACAGAATCATAGAATCACAAAGGTTGGAAGAGACCTCTAAGATCAAGTCCGACCATACCTATCAGTAACATACTACTAAACCATGTCCCTAAGTATCACATCTAAATTGTTTCTTAAACAACTCCAGGAATGGTGACTCCACCACCTCTCTGAGCAGCCTATTCCAAGACTTCACAACCCTTTCAGTAAAGAAATTTCTCCTTATATCTAATCTAAACCTCCCCTGCTTCATCTTGAAGCCACTTCCTCTTGTCCTCTCACTGTTAACTCTGGAGAAGAGACCTACCCCCATCTTGCTACAACCTCCTTTCAGGTAGCTGTAGAGAGCAATAAAGTCTCCCTGAGTCTCCTCTTCTCCAGACTAAACAAACCCCAGTTCCCTCAGACACTGCTCCTAAGAGTCTCATTGCCCTTCTCTGGACACTCTCTAACACCTCTACATCCTTCTTGTAATGAAGGGCCCAACACTGAACACAGAATTCTAGGTATGGCCTCACCAGCACTGAGTACAGGGGGACAATCACTTCTCTGGTCCTACTGGTCACCCTATTTTTGATACAGGCCAAGATGCTATTAGCTTTCTTGGCTACCTGGGCACACTGCTGGCTCATATTCAGTCTGCTCTCAACCAGAACCCCCAGGTTCTATATTGCTCTGATAGACCGCAATCCAACCAGTCTTCCCCAAGCCTATAATGCTGGACGGGGTTATTGTGACCAAAGTGTAGACCCAGCACTTGGCCTTGTTGAAGCTCATCCCACTGGCCTCAGCCTACCCAGGTCCCTCTGCAAGGCATCCCTACCCTCAAGCAGACCAACTCTCCTTCCTATCTGTGTCATCTGCAATACTGAGCAAGCCATATAAGGTACTACTTGTAAACTCACCTTATAAGAAAAATATTTTCTTTTTTTAAGAATACAGAAGGAACTATACACAGGGAATTAAAGATACAGCTATAATTTTATCATATAATATATCTGTTTGTGGGACACAAAAGTACAAGCTTTCTCTTCATTCATTTTCTGTGAGCTGAGACAATGAAAGTTAAACAGGAAGCACAGAACACAGACTGGGCTGCTTAACTAGAGTCAATTCAGAGGCATTTAAGCCCAGACTTCTCACTGTCCCTATAGTTACCACGATCTGAAACATCCTATTTCCCTTTTAAGCAAAGCAATGTCTTTAAGAGAAATCTACATTTGATGCTCCAACAATTTTCAGTGCATGCTGAGTAACCTTGCACTGTTGAAAAAGCATAAGCAGGACTGCAACCTGGGCCTTACGAGTCTGAATGAGGTTTGGGAGAAGACAGAAGATGGACTTATTAGTCTTGTACCTTGAGGGTCTGCTCCTTGGTTTTCCATTCCCTCTTTGCCCATCTGTCCAACCTGGTAGTATGCACTGTCAGCACCACGTAAGGTCTCTTTCTTCTGGGAAGAAAGGTCTGGACTCTTCCCTCCCGTGCCACGGAAGAAAGACAAGACACTAGATGGTTTCTTTGCTACAGTGAAAAGGAATAAAGAAATTGGCCTTGGCATTTCTATAGGAAGTTTTATTTAATAAAAGTATGATTCATATGAGCATTCTCCATCCATTTTTTTAACTGGAGGAAGGATGTCATTCAACTATAACTCTTTTGCTATTCTTCAGGCAACCAAAGTCCATCAGGTTAGCTGATTTAGTATTCTGAATAGCATTTTGGAATGCTGAAGCATATGAAAACAGACCAGGTGTAAGCATCTTTAACATAGTAAGAATCTCATTTCTCCGTTTCAAGATAATTTAATTGCCATCTTTTTAAAGAAGGCAGGGCTGAAATAGGTCAGAATATATTACAGGCATCATACCCCACTGACTAGACTCAATAACAACCCAAAGTCCACTAGATTATAACATGTTCAATCAGGGAATGATGCCTGATCTCCTAAGAATCAGAGAAAGCCATCGTGGGCATTGACTTCAAAAAACAGACACACACACACCACCACCTCTCCATGTTCTACATCAAGTCAACTCTACCACTAGGCACAATTTCAACTCAGAATGCATTTTCTTTGTTCTAACAACTTTCACAAGAGTAGGAACCCAGGTTAAGTGGACTCATGTCTGAACTGAGATGAGCACCATGTATAGGATGTTGGTAAAAGGTCTTACGCTGCTCTGGTTCAGCACCGCGATTGGAAGGACCCGTGTTAGCTTCAGGCAGGCGGACAGGGCTACTGCTCTTTGGTTTGTTGTCTGACATGCTGAACAGAGAAGGAAATGAAAAAAAAACCCAAGCTGTGAGCCCAACAAATACTGCCACCTAAGACAATACTGCTTTACTCCTGCACATTTATTTCTTCCCCACCCCCAACACTAAGTACTGCCAAGGGAGGGGGATACAGTTCAAAGTTGTAATGGTGTGGGACTTTCCAGAGTTGTGCTCCTCCACCTCCCTGAGAAAAACCTCTCATAGCAAGCGCTCCTTCCATCACCACAGGAAAGGTAAGCAGGCCCAGTAAACCCTACCCGTGCAGAGTCAAGGGATCAGATGATGAGGCCAGCACAGTCCCCAACAGGAAATGGAGACTCAGATACTGCAAGTGTCAGATTCCATCAGAAAGCAGATTCTAACAGAGGCATATTTTGAGCATCCTAGTTTTGGCTTATTCACTACAATAACTGTGCCTTCACTCTGTGTACTGTAGTTCCTGCATGTAACCTGTTTGGCTGTAGTCCTTCTTCAGAACTGTTCTTCAGAGATGCTTTGGACAACTCATCCAAGGCATTTCTGTACTCCTTGCAGCTGAAAGGGAAAGGAAAATAAAATGAATTTAAAAAAAATGTAACATAGGACTGTAACACTAACCCAAAGATTCAGTTCAACCACAGGAAAGAAAAACCCACAATAGAAAACAACTCTCCTTCCCCTTTTCTTACAATTAGAACTATTTTCCTTAGAACAGAAGCTGCCCTAGATCATACTGCACATTACAGGGAACACTACACAACTAATACATTCTTGTGTACTAGAGTTTGGGAAGAAGTCTGAAATCCATTTGAAAGTTGGAAAACCTACTTTCTGTCTCTTAGTAGTAAAAGCAGAGAACTTCGGCTCTAACAGAAACTCTCAGTACAACTGAGTAAAGAAATTCTGTCATGCTTGTTTCCTACCATTAGGATTTAAGTATTCCTTACACAGAAAAGCTGCAAAAGTACAACATGTGTCCAAAGAACAGCAGAATCATACCAGTACCTGAGAGCAAAAGCTATGATGGAGCTTGGTTCTTTCTCACAGACTGCAATAGGTACACGTTCATGCTCATACATTAGGTAGTGTTTATCTGGGTCACTAAACGAAAATGACATAGGGTTACTGTTAGTAGATCACAGAAGTTTGTGAAAAGAAAGGTTATGTCTTGGTCAAAACTCAGATCTCATCACTGCACTCCCAGGTACAAGCTGCAAGTCTCAGCATGAAACCAAAGCTCCCCAGATAAGTTTCTACCAATGGACACATTCATAGCTACATGGTTAAATCTAAATGGTAATGTGTTAAGAAAATCAGCACTTCAAGCAAGATGCTTAGATCAAAAGACCAGCTCCAAGTTAGAGTCTATTCCTGTTTAGCAGCCACTGTTTCTAATGGCAGCAAAACCTGCCTGAGTTTGATTTGGCTTTCCGGCAGCATACCCTGCAGAGAGAGGCTAGGGGACAAACTTGGACTGTTTTCCAAACAAGCAGTTTAGTCCAGATAATTCCTAAAAGCCTCCTGAATTTCTTTAAGATTTTCTTTTAATTATCTGTAGGGTTCAGTTATTTAATATTTTCCTCATTAGTCCATGGCCTCCACTACTAGCCTGGGGGTAGGATTCAGAAGGTAAACTCAGGCTGCCAAACGTTAGGATCACATCAAACAAGAAACACTACAAAGCACGCAGACCAAGTAGCTGAAAGACTTTCCAGTCTGCCCATTTTCACATGAGTGGGGCACTTGAGGGCACATGCAGTAGCCATTGAACCTGACCTACACCCAGACAATGACAATTTGAGTCCAACCCTTGGAAGAGGTCTGGAAACAAAAACAAGATGCAGGCATGTAGCTTTAGTAAATCTTTGCTAAGGAAGGACATTTTTGCTCCCTCCCTGCAGCAATGAAGTTAGAAGGCACCTTTCTCCCCTTTCCCCTCACCCTTTCCCCTCTCACAAGAGTTTTAAGGAGGCAAAACTGATAATGTATATGCACATGGGTGAATCATTAATAACAAAAGCAGGTAACCTAAAAACACCTGGAGGGGATACAGAAAACTTCTTCCCTTGAGGAAGTTCTATAGCTTAATCAGAGGTAAAGTCAAGTGATGACTTAAATTATATACTGAGCAAACAAAGCAGGCATATCTTTGCAATTTCACCAGGCTGCTAGGTTTATACACCATATATATTATGTAGTACTTACAAGGGAAATGGAATGGGGTTATAGCTGTTTCCAGGCAAAAAGTTAGCCAAAATAGCTTTCATAGTAGACTTCTCTTTCACTTGGCTGTCTGTAGATCCTAGTGAGTGTCCATCAAACACATCTGGAACAGAGGTAAGTTTGCATAAGTTTACAATATTAAACTTTAAGGTCTAAACTCATAAGGAAGGTTGCAGATCACAGAGTTAACAGATTTGCCATTTCCCAAATGGATCTCATAAACTTGCCACAGAGAAACAAGAGAAAGAACACAGGACCACAACCGAACTATACCTTCCGAGCTGCTTGTTGTATCCTGCTCAGACAGAGTGTTGGCACCAGTCATATGCTCCGATACAGCCTCTGGAGAAGTGGGCAGCTGAAGATGGGTGGAGCCTGTGGAGCTCTGACTTGATAAAGTAGTCAGGAAACGATCCTCTGAGAGTATAAGCATGATTAAGAACAGAAGAAAGCATTTTACATGGCTGTCACAACTGCTTTTGCCTGCTCTCAGGCCAAGCTACCACCAGTGCCTATTTCTATGAAGTTTTTACTTACAAGCAGGTAACACCACCCACAGCAAAGGAATGGGCAAGCTGATCAGTGTAGCACACAACCTCCAGAAGACACATACACTTATATCCGCTACTTTCAGTTCCCACAAACTCTCAGTATGCCTCACAGGTAAGAGGTCTCAGCACCTATAACCACTTCACAGTGGAGGCAAGGGGCATTTCCCAAATTCCATACTATATGGTTACTCAGTTATTTAGAAAGCCTCTGAAAGTTTTTAAACTGAAGTTCAAAGGAAAGCCCTTGCTGGCCAATTTAGTATCATGAGTAATTCAGCTTTGTATTAGCAGCAGACTTTGCTTTTTATAATAGCAAGCTAGAAATTGGCTTATTCCCATCTGACACAGTTGGAATGCGCTGTTTCTCTATCAAATTTGACAAAGACTCCCACATTATGTCAGGGAAAAGCTTACAGCAACCTTCTTCTGTAGCTTAAGAAAAATAAACTAACAACAGACCTTTCTCTCCATTTTGCAGTGCTGGAGAAGCATTGCGTGGGGAAGCATCCATGCTGCTGATCTAGGAAGAACAACAAAATACCAGTGCTGATGCCAAGCTCTTTATAGCTGTATCCCTTCTTTTGTGGATGTACCACAACAGAGCACTCCCACCCACTGCACTTTATCTGCCACCACATGAAAAAGGCAATAGCAACCCAGCTTCACAGGATGCTTATGACTGCTGTCATCTTTGTATGCTGCTTTAAAGACTACACTCTTCCTCCATATAAACAGACTTGCTGCCAAATCAAGGTTAAGTGTATTTTAGAATCTAGCAAACACTTTAAGTGAAAAGGACACAAATGCACGCAGCAGAGCAAATCCAAAGTCTCCTGGGGTTTCTTAGTGCACCTTGCTATTGTGAGAATTATTGGGAGTTCAGCCTCTCTTGTATGATGCTTATATTGTACTGCGTTGCAGCCTGGCTATTCTCTCAGAGTGCCAGCTCCCCAAAAGGTGGTTGTTCAGCATGCTGGCAACAGTACCATTAGACAGAGCTCTTGCGGCAGCAGCTCAAAATCATTTATACATCCCCTCAGACACTTCCCACAGGACACCTCACAGAACAGAGATGAACCTGCAGATTCATTATCAGTTCTTCTGGTATTTTCACCCTGCCCTTCCTGGTGATTTTTTGCCTTTCCTTTTTCACAAGGGATAAACCTGATGGGCAACAACCTGGAGTCTAACAAAGTGATCTCCTTCCTATCTAGGCATACTCCTGAAAATGAGTGCAGCTCTCCACTGTCAGTATTCAGATTAAGCACTATACAAACAAAAAATACAAAAACCCCAAAAAATTATCAAATCCTATTCATACTTAGTCATCTTCTGTGTAATACAGCTCTTGGATCACATCTTTATAAGAGATACAGGTACTAGCATGTAATTCAAGCTTTTACAGCTGCAAACTACATAATGTAGTAAAACAAGTTTACTAAGTAAACTGAAGCCAGTCTTAAGATTATTGTGTTTGCCCAGGAAAAGAAGAGTTTAAGTAGCTTCTGGCCTGCTACTCATACCTTGCTTTCTTCACCTTGTCTCAGTCTCCCAGGGCTTGGTGGTACTGATGGACGTTTTCTTCCTTTCTCTTGTTGGAAGAGATCCTGCAATCTTAAAAAAAACCAAGAAACCCACACACACAAAAATTAATCATGAGATAGGTTACAAGTATTAGCTACGAAAGGCAGAAGTTATGAATTTTTTTCCGTACTAGAACATAACCAAGCATGCCTTCACAAGTCCTCACTGCAAACTCAGATGGCTCCTAACGTGTGCCAAAGATGTTTTAAGTGGCCAAAGACAGAACATTTTTCTTCATCTCTGAGATAATTTCACCCAATTAACTGCGTTCCCATGCTCTCCTTTTCCCCCTCATTTCCACTTTTAATCAAATGACACCTCCTCCTCTCACGTGCAAGTTGTGCTCTACAAGACAGTACTTTTATTATCTAGTCTCAAATGATTCTGTTCCAATCAACCAGCTCTGCTGTCTTAACCAGTAGAGAACATTGACAAGCTGTCATAACACACTATCTAGCAACTGCACAACAGGGAGAGAAAGTACAAAAGAACCTCTTCCCTTCTATAACCAACACGGTACCAGTGTTGATCACAATTCCAACATGTGTCCTCTTACCTATTATTCCAGGCTTGTAGCATCTCACAAAGTCCTTGCTTTTTAGCTATCAGAGACTCAAAAACAGACTGCAGCTGTTGAGGTGTGTCCAAGGATGACGAAAGCAGTCTTGCTTGGATCTTCTCAGTCCAGTTCCGAAACTCTCCCTCTTCCATCTGCCAAAAGAAAACTATCAGTGTTCTGTGACTGGAGGTGACACTATGGTCTGCCAGTGCAGAAACCCTCTATTACCTCCTTTTGGGCAAAGAGGTCTTCCATCTTCTCTTCTCTTGTTTTGCTAAAAGTATCTGTTTTCAGAGAAGCAAGGCGATCATCAACAGCAAGATACACTTGTGACACCCTGTGGACATGGATGCAGAGAGTTAAGCTGTGACTACTTGTAACATCTTCAACACTCATAAATGAAAGTCTGAATATGATTAAGGTTAGTATTTAAGAATGCAAAATATGATACATGACAGTCTTATGCATAGTAGGCTGTCCCACTGAATTTACAGGGGAAGTTAAGAGAAAAAAATGTGTTAGTACAGAAGAAACCTAGAAGTTACACCCAGTGAAATTCATCTTCTATTCCTAGAAGCAGAAGTTGTCAGAGAGCAATACAAAGGTCACAAACACACTACTAGTAGGGGGGACTGTTGTGTCATCCATTTTCTAGGAAGATCTGGGACTATAAGCTACACCATCACCAGAAGGGCTCAGAGACAGACTGAATAACTATTTCAGCTTTAAACAAACCTCCAGCTTCTAAGGTCAGGCAGTCATAGAGACAACAGCTAAGCAGGAAAGCTGCCACCAGGCAGAGCAGCAATCAGGCTGGATTTATTACTGTTTCCATCATGCTGTCTCCCACTTTACTCCTACATTTAGAAAGTGCATTGGCTTACAGTAGTTTACCTTAGACTACAAAAAGGTCCTAGACTGACTGCTGTTATTATATTCAATAGCTAACAAAGGCAATGTCTTTTATAAGCCACGTACTTTAGTAGCTCCATAACCAATATAAAGAAAACAGTTCTGTTTGGACAACAAATTTAAGCAATGCCTTTGCAGCTTTCCTGGGCTGAAGGCAGGGTTTAAACTGGGTTAAATCTTCCAAAAAGCAACGTTAGGGTAAGTGTACAAAGCATTACCTGCAGTTTTCAGATTAAGCCTTCTAGGACCACCTTCCTCCATTCCATTTTTAGTGTTAGAGGAAGGAATTAGAAATACTTCAGCTGTGCTTGAGAAGGCATTTTGTGAGAAAAGGTGACACTTCAGACACCAGCTGGTGGTCAACCTTTCAGTGGCTACTTGGCACCGTCATTCAAAACCATGCTATATCACTCAAACAGCAGTACAACGTTTCTACCAGCTATGTTTAAGCTCAATTGCTATCAGATGGAAAGGTGAGAGATTAGTACAGAGCAGGTAAAGGTAATGAAGATTCCAATGCCACCCTCCCTTAGAAGTACATGGAAACATAAATGTGTTTAAAACTATTACTTCTCTATTTTGTAATGAATATTTAGCAAGTCTCATCTATACTACTAAAAAAGGTTTTGTGTTCTGCTAATAAAAATCCAAAATACAAATAAGCTGATGAAGGCATTGAAAAAAAAGCTTACTTTTGAGAGAAGTCCTTGAGATCCTGCAAAATACTAACTTTGGATGGAGCCTGCCGTTTGATGTAGATCTTGGGGAGTGGGACACACACTTCAAGCAGCCGGATGGGAGAGTAGCTGAGAAGGCAATTCAACAGCTATTAAGAAGGCTCTCCACACATAGCACTAATTCTACACCATATCATGGTTTGTGGCCCTTATGTGAAAAGGGGACACACTGTCAATATGTTCAGGGCTTTAGTTACTATTAGTAGCAATAACACCCTGATCATTTATCTCCTAGGCAAAAAGGAAAACCACATATGTTGCAAAAGCAAAATTCTCAACGTTTTCGAGATTAGACAGGGAAAAGTGTTCTGCTTCTGTATCACAAACTGGAGCCATCCATTCTTAGGAACACTGCCCACCCCATCCAGGACAGTGATGGCACCCACAATGCCCTCTGCAAGCCAGCACACAGTCCTGCTGGATTAAACAGCATTAAATGTTAATCCAGCAGGTTGTGGTTATAGTGCTGTTATGCTATTCATGCTGCACTCAAAGTGAAGGACAGACCCAGTGAAGCCATACTAGAGCTATATGCTTCACATAGTACTAAAGAGAGGGAAGGAAGTTTTTAGCAGTGGATCTCACCTGAAAGATGCCACCATCTGATTATAGGAAAAATATTGGTGATAGTCATGGTGAATGGAATGACCACAAGGCTCTGCATTGGCCCTTCGAGTGTACTGGTGGCCATAGAATCTCAGCTCAAGGTATTTTGCAAAAGACATAGACCAAGAATCATTGGAAAGGGGAACAACTGGTGTCACCTGAAAAATTGAAAGCCAAGTGTCTTGATTTCATGCTTCAACCAAGATTAAGGACAGGCTAACCTAGACAGCAATCTAGTATTTCTAGTACCAGAAGCTCCCATGACCCTGAAACATACTAAACATCAAAGACAGCATTTATGCAAAGCTAAGGCTAACACACAATTACAATAAATGAGATAAACAACAACTGCTAGTTGATGGTAATAAGTTGGGGGAGCACAAGTATATCCTTGGCAGAAGCTTACATCTGGGATGCTATTTTTCTGCAGAGACAAATTCCAACAACCCAGTCAGCAGCAGTGGTTTCATCATGTACTTTTTCCCTGGTGATTTTCAGCTACAAATACTTTTGCTCTGCAGTGTATTTCAACTGCAGCAGTGCTTTCGAGCTTAGAGTAGTCACCACTTTAGACATACTTAATAGCCACAAAAATATTAGTGTTTACATGAGTACATGAAAATAAAAGGTTATAGAACAAGTGTATACATAGCAGCGTAGGGCTTGCCCTCAGCAATTACATGAACCTCCTCGAGGTAGCTCTAAACCCAATGCCCATGTTTAAGCCAGAGTAAGTAGGTGAATTGAGTCATTCACATGTGTAATTAAGATGGTTTGCATTTCAGGCACTGCATGAATCCTTTTTAATTAAGTTTTATTCTTGTCTCTTTGAAGGCTCTTAAATTTCCCAATGTTTAGAGATGCTTATCTAGTTGGCAGTGTTTTGTTAGCTAAATTACAAGCTTCAGAACAATTTTCAGATAATCAGAATCTTCCTATCTTGTTTTTCTTTTCTAAAGCAATTTATCATTCCTCTGATGAAGATTTTACTTAGACTTTCTAATGGCTACAAAAGGAAGTCTAGACACTATGTTAACACAATGCAGACTGTCCAGTCCATAGCAGATCAAAGAATACCAAGTGGTTTTAACCCCTTTTAAGCCAGTAAGTCTCAGTGTCTACCCTTCCCTATACATAGAATCATAGAATGGCCAGGTTGGAAGGGACCTTAAAGATCATCTAGTTCCAGCCCCCCACCATGGGCAGGGATGCCAATTGCTAGACCAGGTCGCCCAGGGCTACATCCAGCCTGGCCTGAAACACTGCCAAGGATGGGGCATCCACAACCTCTCTGGGCAACCTGTTCCAGTGCCTAACCACCCTCCTGGTAAAGAAATTCCTCTTAATCTCTAATCTAAAGTTCCCCTCCTTTAGCTTATAACCATTCCCCCTTGTCTTTGACCACCTAAAAAGTCTCTCCCTTTCTATCCTATAGTACCCCTTTAGGTACATACATCCTTTTAATTCCTTTATTGACTCACTGAAGGGAAAGGACTACACTCCTCACCTCTAAGAGGAAACTCCATTTTTAACACATGCCAGTATTTAGCTTCCAGCAATATATCAACTCCAGTAAACCTCTCAGAGCCAGGCTTGACAACTTCCTACAGGACTACCTCACACGAGACGTTTCACCCCCAACAGCCCCAATTCTACAAAAGGAATCTGTAGACACACAAGAACTTCTATATCAGTAACAGGTTAGCCACAGCTCCAAGGATGAGCACTTTCTCAAAAACACCACCCTTCCATACAAAGCCAGTCACACCAGGAATACCAAGTTGAAAGAGCAACGATTCTTAAATCTGCATCCTTACCTGTTTGCACAGCCTACACCAGGAGTAAGTAAGAATGGTGTGCTGGTACCCTGGGACCGGGGAGTCCAGCTCCTTTAACACAATTTGCACACATCCTTGCCCATGAACAAAGCGCCGAATGTGGTGCACCATTGGGGTTTCACAGAACATGCTGGGGCACTGGTAGGAAGGCCTTGGAGAGAAATGGAAACACTTATGAAGGCACTGCTGAAGATCTGATTCAACATATCTAATACACTTTTTAATATCCTGGTACTACTTCTCTTTACAAGTTTCCTAAGTCTTTAGTGAAGCCTGTTTCTGCAGACTGAATTGTACTCATGCAGAAATGGCCTGTAGGGAAGTTCCCTTGCCAGAAATGGTCATACAGATCCCAAACTAGATACTGGTTGATATCACAACCTTTTCACAATGAATCACTTTCTACCAAGATATTCTGGAAAATCCACAAAATATGGATTAAGCCCCTAGAAGTGCTTGGCACCTAATTAGAAGACTACTGTGTGTAGGGTAGTGGCAGTGTAACAGAGCAAAGGCTACTGAGGACAAAGATGTGCCAATGAGCCTTCAAAATGGTAATGTTTCAGCTCCTTAAGGAGGAGGTGAGCAAAATAGTGCCATATATTCTCTTTGAACAGAAATAAAAATTCATGACCTTTCTTCAGATGCATTTCTTTTAAGCTGGGGAAGAGAGACTGACATCAGAAAAATAACAGCTGAATTGTTTAGCTACTAAAGCATAAATAAGGAATTATTCAAAAACAGAAAGAGCCTTTAGAAAGCCCAGATTCTCCTTGCTCATAAGAAAAAAAATAATTACTGAAACTGTAGAGATTAAGAAGCATTCACTTTAGCACACACTTGCTAATTAGCAGAGAGAAAGAGCTTAAAAGTGGGTAAAAGTGGGCAGCTAAGCTCCTCTGAGGAGTGGTTGAGGAAACTGGGGTTGTTTAGCCTAGAGAAAGGAGGCTCAGGGGTGGGTAGGGAGACCTCCTCACTCTCTACAGCTACGTAAAAGGAGGTTGGAGTGAGGTGGAGCTTGGTCTCTTCTCCCAGCTAATGAGTGACAGGACAAGAGGAAATGGCTCCAAGTTGTGCCAGGGGAAGTTCAGATCAGATATTAGGAACAATTTCTTCACCGAGAGGGTTATCAGGTATTGGAACAGGCTACCCAAGGAGGTGGTGGAATCCCTGTCCCTGGAAGTGTTCAGAAAACCTGTAAATGTGGTGCTTGAGGACATGGTTTAGTGGTGAGCACAGCAGCATTGGAGGGATGGCTGGACTTGATCTTGGAGGTCTTTTCCAACCATAACAATTCTGTGATTTTAAAGTGGGAAAGTAGTAGATGTACTTGATTGCAAGAGGTGAGCATGACAAAGTGAATTCTTAAATCCTGTTCCTGCTTCACTACAACATGGTAATATAGCAAAAGGAGCAAATGATTTAAGTGGCAAGCTTTATTAGGACTCAACCAGCCCTGAAGACTTGCATGTTATTTTCCTAGAAAAGAAGAGGAAGTAGTCTATGAAGAGGGCAGCAGTTCAACTTCACAGAGCTAGCAAAAGCTGCCCTTTTGTTTCCACTGAGATTTAGAATGAGTTCCTCCTCACCTGAAACAGTAGCGCTCCAGAAAAATCCCTAGGGTCAGGTCATTTTTCCCATAAAATTCCATGGTCACAATCCTGTAGCAGAGAAAGAAAAGCTTTACAGGGTGGATGCTGTTAGCTGTGCAATGGCCTTCACATCTGCACCCACTGCTTTTTCAGCCCTGTATCCCTTCAAAGGCTTTTTTTTTTTTTTTTGTCTTGACTACCCTTCCTAGATCCCTGCTGTCAAGTTTGCTAATAATGAGATCAGAGTCCTATTAGAGCAACTTTAAATTTGACATTTAGAAGTTGAATACAATTCAACTGTGCTTTTAAAGTAAAGAACATCCAGGCACAGAAGTCCAGACAGCTTAAAGCCTCAAACACTAACATTTAAACAGTTACAAAAAGGGTACATCCAGAATACAAAGAAGAAAGCCTTGAGAAAACCTTATTCTTCTAGAAGATTTAATAGCAACTTTTGTTTTCTCACAACCTGAAGTAACCAAGCCATTTAAAATGTTTTAAGTATCAGTTAAAGTGTCACAATTCAGACATCTTTAATAGTAATTTACATCCTCTTATTGCTGCTCTTTAGAAAGCTTATTGCCACCTTCTTTGGTTCATTCCTAAGCTTTTACAGGAACTGTAGATCCTTCCCTGTAAGAGAGGCATCTCTATATTTTCACCTGAGCTAGATGATGAAACACCAAGATCTGTCCTGTTTAGGCAGGCTAGAAGCATGCTTTAAGTTGCCTCCAATCAACAAATTGCATCCCCCTATGATGGAAATGCAGTTAAAGCTCTTAACACCACTGACTGTAATATGGGAATGACAGCAATATACTCAAATGCCACTCTCAGATAATACATTCTAGAAGTACTCTGAGATTCTCTCAAGGCTTATTTTTGGGCTTGGACATTCGGTGTTTATATGCACTAACTTCTCCACAACACTGTATGCAGTGCCCTCCCCAAAGATACATAACTCTACAGTGAAAGGACCAATAAAAGCATTTGGCTTTAGGCTGGACTTTCTCATCTGTGTCTTGGGGATTACATAAAACTTAAGGGATACTGCTCTGAATCCAGCAGGCAAGACAAAGTTCTTTTTGCAACAGCTCTTTTTACAGGATAAGCATGACCTACCAAGGAGTCCTCAAAGAAATACTGCTACAAGGCGAGCATTGACCTTAACTCAGGAAAAAAAGGTAACAACTACACAAGCCAGAAAGTAGTTTTCATACCAGGGGCTAACACAGGCACTTGGAGCATTGCTGGACTGAGTAGAAGAGCTACTGAAGAGAACACAGAGCCTCTGATGGTTTACTGGACTCAGGCAATCCACCTGGTAGAGACAGAACAATTCATTTACTGCTTACAGAAACCTCCATCCACACACAATTCCTGATGACTGTTTTATTCTAGTACTTTTATTCACAGACAAATCTCTGATTGCTTCTTTTGTACAGATCAGCTTTGCATTATCTCTGAGCTTCAGGTAGACTTTACTGTGTAAAATTGCTAACTGTCATTTTTAGAACAGCATAACCAATATATAAAATGAAACCAATGCACATGCCCACGTTTCAGTCAAAAGGAAGCTAAGGGAAACAGAAAACAACAGAAGCCACAAGACAAAGATCCAGAGTCTCCTAAGAGTCATACATGTTAGGACACTTTGCAATTGAAACTCTCAATTATTTATTCAGGCTACAGAAAACTTTCAATTTTCTGCTCTCTGTGAAGAGATTTACCATACTGCTGCTGGAATGAAGCTATTTCCCCTTCCACACCCTACAGAACCATGAAGTTACCAAACACCTTTCTCTGATCACTCAATTTAAACCAGCATTAATCCACTGATCCAGAACAAGGGCTAGTCTTACAGTTTCTAAGACTATGACCTCTGAAGCAACACAGATTTACATTTAAGCACCAATTAAAAAGTGACTTCTGCTCATGAACTTGGGGACTGATTGGTTCAGGGACCAAAATGGTTGACTATTTCAAGACGTCAGTTCTGCTACTCTTGTTCATAGACTTCTCCTGAACAGCTTCCAGCTCAAGAAAGTCTCACGATAGGCCTTGTCAGGCAGTAGTTACTTTGACTGCAGTTTCCCAAAACTTTAAATATTTTGATTACAAGCACATTCTGACTTGCTTTGAAATTTCAAAGATCTCCCCCTTCTCCATTGTGAGATCCTCACACTTCTTCAGATCATCTAAACTTTTACAGTCTACTGCTGTTTGGATGACATTAAGTCCACTGAAGATGAAAATATTACACTTTTAGAAATCACCAACAGAAGCAGCAATAAAGTTCAGTTTCAGAAACTTAAGTTTGCTCCCTCTTCACATACTCATTTTCAGAAATTGGTCACAAACCCCTAATCTGAACAGGCAATGTAATACACTGATTCCTGGCCAACTTTCTGCACTTCTCAGAGAGTCTCACAACCTCTTCCCTTCTCAGAGAAATTTTACAGTCAGCCTCTTGCTCTGCTTTCTTAAACCCTCATCCCCTGGTTATATTAAGTGCCCAGAGCACTGCAATCTAAAATGCAATGTTGACATAGCCAAAAAAACCAAAAAAATCCCAAGATCCAAAAAAACTCCAAAAACCCAAACGATTTTGGTTTAACATTTATTATGAGACACTAACCTTCTGTGTTATCAGGAGAAACTGATATAAGCTGGGTTTTCAACAACATAGTTTTGAATCTTACCTTATGAGTCCATGAGGATTCATTCTGAGACAGTCCCTTCTCATCTTCTTCAGCTCTGCATCCAGTTTTCCCAGCAGGGACACTAGACACATCCTTACTTTGGGCAAAAGGATCTGTGCTTTTTTGTAGTATCCTGCCTCCTCTGGCCCGATAGTCAGCCAGCATTCTGGCTAAGCTCTGGCTATCACCTAGATGTTCTGCTATTCTAGTATTAACCAACTCATGAGAAGGTAAGATTTGGATAGCCTTGGCTTGGATACTCCCATTCATCCCTTGCAGTCCAGAGAGATCTCGCAATAATTGTCTCTTCCTTCTGCTCTCCAGCTCCTTGTACTCCTTATTGAGCAAGGGAGACCAATAGACTTGCTCAGGGAAGTACTCCCGCGCAGGGCACCTCATGCCTTTTTCAGTCAAAAGAAATGGTTCCCGGAACATCATGACAGGAGAAATACAGAGAATGACATCTTTCAGCTCCTGCTTAAATGCTGCAGAGTAAGTCTTGAGACGATCTTCAGAAGAAGTTACCTCTTCCATGACATATAAACCAGTATCATCCTGAAGAGGGTCTCTGAAGACTCTCATCTGACGCTTGGACTCCTGCAGATCATCTGCCTGTTGAAGAGGCTCTACTGTCTGGCTATCCAGAGTGACCAAGTGCTGGTCCATGCCATGGAGGGGCAGCAGTGATGTTTCAGGAATTGCAGGAGGTACAGAGTTAAACACCGGAAATGGTGACTCCACTTTGTGATGCTCTTGCTGTTTTGAGGATATCATTTCCAGCTGACTGTTCTCTTGGTCACCTCTTTCAAATAAATCCCTTTGTTCAAGCAAGCTGACCTCATCAGAGGACACTGACCCAGAGATTACAGGCAGTTTTTCAGAGGACAGTTCAATATCTCTGACTGCTGTGCAGAAATCCTCGCCATTGAAGAGGTTTTGTTGTTCATTTTCATCTCCTGGCTCCTCAATAAGCGAGTGAAAGGAGGTGTTTTTGGTCAGAGTAGGGGGCATGGCAAACTCATCCATAAGGAAAGAGATTTCCAGCTGGGAATGATAAGCCACACAGACCATGAAGATCAGGATCTCTTTCACACGGGCCAGCTCATACTCTGCAGCACCACACAACTTGATAGTGCAACCCAGGTGCTGGGGACACCCTTCAAAGAACATCAGGGTTTTTGTCTGATCTTGAATTAAAAAAAACAAAAACAAAACCACAAAACAAACAAATCAGAGTAATTAGGTTGATCAACTACAGCTATCCTGCTCTTAGGTATCTCACACACTAAAGAGACTAACAGAGACTAAGAACAAGTAACATTAGTGGCACAACCCAGCTGCAAAAAATTGCATCACTGTACTGAAATAACTTATTTCTGCAAGCAAAACAAGAATTTGCTGGTTTACAAAACAGCAGAAGTTTTACAAGTCACGATGAAGTCCAAGTGAAGGCTACACGGAACACATTGGTCTTAAGTGTGTTCTAAGATCACTGTAGACTTTGCAGCAGTGAAGCAAAAGAACCACTATCCTCCCACCTGCATTTGCTCATTGTTGTAATTCAGAAATCTAGAAGATTTTGAGTGCAATTTAAAGGCTGGAAGGAGGCATGAGGAAGTGGAAGGGGAAGAGATGCAAAGACTGCAGCTCCCCAAAGATTTGCATCAACAACGTGTTCCAGCATCACCAATAACCTGTCAAGTAGCATTTCTTCCTTCACAGACTTTCATTGTCTAAAGGGGGTTAACACAGAAAAAGGAGCCCCATTTCTCAAAGGTGCACAACAAGAGGACAAGTGTACACAAATTGCAACAAGGCAAATTTTGATTGGATATGTTAAGGTTGGACCAGATAATTTTTCAAGGTCCCTTCCAATCCAGGCTGTTGTATGATCTTCTGTTTCTATGTAAAAAAATTCTGTATGGTGAGGACAGTTAAACAACCAAACAGGTGCCCAGACAAGCTATGAAATCTCCATTCTGCAAATGGAGAAAAAGCCCTGAGAAATCTGATCCTGCACTGAAATTAATACTTCCTGTTTTGAACACAAAGGTGAACTAGACAAACTCCAGGGTGGTGGGAAGAGAAAAAACTGGAAGGAGGAAGCCAGCCTAACTAAAATCTAGTGTGTCCCATCTTGGCTAAGATCATGGGTTTGCGTCCATTGCCAGTTTACTGTAGTTCCTCTATGTAACAGAAGTAAAGAAAGATGAGTAGGAAGAATACCACTTGATCACACAAGGCATCCAACAGATTACATCTAGTTAAGAGGGTCAAAGCATTTATCCTTTTACACACAGAGCTAAGATACATCAAGCTTTACTCACCATTGGGCAACTGAAAAACTTGCATATAAAATTTATGACAGGTTCCCAAACGTGGCTTGGTCAACAGTTGATCCATTGACATCACTAAGTCTCCCTGGGTCATTCGACTTACCCGGTCTAACACTTGCTGTAAAACCAGAAAAAGACCAGTAAGAATCTTACAGTGCCATTCCTTGGAGAAACCTGGATCTGCTCACGTGAAAAAAGTTCCAGGAAGTACAGTGCAGCCAGCATTGTGCTGGCTATCAGGAGCTCAGCCAACTCCCACAGCTACTCTGTTTGGCTGTCTATACCCTGCCCCATAGCCATAGAGAGGCTCTCTGGTAAACACTGAGGAGCCACACAGGATTTGCTACAAACAGGTGTCAGAGTTAACTAGAACCAAGCCAGGGTGTAAGGACCTACCAACCAAGGACAGAGCAGAGTAGCTGTGCAGAGCTTAGGCGAAGTTACTTTGTAAGTTTGCCTGCCTTGCCTTGTTGGCAGAGAAGTACTATCAAAAAAAAAAAAAGAGCCCAGGTTTGGTTAGATGAGAAAATAAGAACTCTTTGCTTTCTCCAGGGAGCTTGCTTCAAGAAGAGATTCAAAAAGTCACCACTAGCCCCAGTCTGACTCAGAGGAAATGCTCACCGGCTTGACATTGATGACGAGAGTGATACCATGCTCTAAGAGCATGTCCTGGGCAATTCGGGACACGGTCTTCTCAACAAGGACCAAATTAGGTCTGACATCAACTATCCTCTGTACATAGTTCTTCAAGAACTCCCTTTCCTGTAGACAGGAACAAAGTATGGCAGTTAACTACTGCAAATCCATCTAAAAAAAAACCCACTTAAGTGCTTAATACTACTTTCTCTTTTATACACTGATCTTTCTTATGAAATACAGGCACCAGCTGTCCAGAAAGCACCATCAGCTGCCTAATGTGCACATTTCTCCAGTCCTCACAGCATAATACCCAGTTTATCAGTAATTTGTTCTATGCACTAACTGCACATAAGGATATAGTCCAATGCAGTCTGAAGTAAGACACTTGCAGCAGAATCCAAACACGCATACATGCACCATAAAGCCTTTTCTTTATAAGGCTGTATGTTCAAAAGGTACTACAATTAGAGCATCCTAGACCAAAGCTGTTTGCAATGTGATGTTCTCCACCTACAGATACATGCTAACGTTGAGTGATAGCACTCAGAGACACAGCTTCATGAAGAGCATGTCAGTGCTCTGTGCCTCTACAAGTCTATACACAGAACCTCAGTCCCTAAATCTGTACTTGGGGACAGTACTTCTGCAGTGGGATCCCAAATGCTGCGCACTGCAAAATTGCTTTTGTAAGCATGCACACCTTCTGGCTTCATCTCACTATTCCCTCACACACTTTTATTACCATGCACAGAAAGCAGGGCTACAACTTACAAAAAACTAAAGGCCTACTACGTTAGAGAGAGGATAAAGCTTCCCAAACCAGGTAATCTCAATTGTGTTACTGCGGCTCACATCAGGCAACTTTTCAAAGTTCTGTGCAAGAGAAAGATACCACAAAAGCAGTTTGCCAGCTCCTCAAAACACAAACATTCATGTCACTGGAGCAAAGATAAAGCTTTTGCTAGAAGCTAGCCTTCCCAATTGAACTGGTATTTCTATGGTATTTTCTACCCTATAGGACAAAGTTATGATCAAGTTCTGAAGCAGACACTGAAATAATCACTGAGACCAGCATTTATAAAGTATAGCAGATACTTCTACCCCATTCAGACACAGGAAAGGTCTCAGTTTTAAGTTTTTACTAGAAAAATCAACTCACTAGGTAGAGACAAGTTCAACTGCTAAAGCCTTCATACCTGCAATCCTGTCTATTTAAGACATTATTAAGTGGCCTTAAATGCACACTAAAGAAATAGTCCAATACAGAAACAAACATTAGGGCCAAGGCTCTGCAGGGCAACAAATACTCTTGTTAACAAGCATCCTGGTGATTCTCAGACAGGAATGCAGCATGTCCAAGAAAAGGTCTATCCAATTCAGTGTCTTCACATTTAAGGCACCTCCCTGCTCATAGGGGAGGTGTCATTCCAAAACATTTTGTAGTTCGTCACTTTATTAGGTTGGTTGCTGTTGTATTTTTTCAAGCCTGACAAGAAATAATACGGGTGCAACCTAACTCTCAGCCTACACTCTGTTTAATAAAATTTCTTCACACACCTAAACCATATATGACCTTCTGAACTGTATTTTTCCACTTGTACAATGTATCATTGAACAAAATCTGTGTTATAAAATGCTGCATTCAGTTGTGAGGATTGTAAGATCGCTCTCAATAAATGTTACCTTCATGACAAAACCCTTCAGCTTAGACTACAAGTTTGTGCTGCATTTACTGCAGTAGCCTTCTTAGCTAGATGCTAGAAAAGGAATTTTTTGTCCTCTTTCCTATGCAGTCTCACTCATTCAGTTCCACCTTATACTCTGAAAAAAATGAGACGCCCACTAGACCTCAGCAATTTGTGACTAGTGACAGGACTAGAGGGAATGGGCTTAAGTTGTGCCAGGGTAGGTTTAGATTAGATATTAGGAAGAATTTCTTTACTGAAAGAGTGGTGAGATATTGGAATAGGCTGCCCAGGGAGGTGGTGGAGTCACCATCCCTGGAGGTTTTTAAAAAGCGGATTGATGTGTTTCTTCAGGGGATGATTTAGGTATGAGAGTAGTGTAGGGCTATCGGTTGGACTAGATGATCTTGAGGGTCCTTTCCAACCATAATGATTCTGTGATTCTGTAATTTGAAGCAAACCAAAAGCATGCTCTCACCTGGAGTACTATAGGGTCTATGCAGGTAAACTTTGTTTCTTCTCGATAGAGATACTCAATTGAGCACTTCAGCAGAAGAATTTTGGGATTTTTTAAGCAAGAGTTCATCTAAAAAACCCATAAAAACAGTTAAAACAAAAATATAAACACTTGGAAAGGGAAAAGTACACAAGAAAAAAAGACAAATTCCCATTAATGATTTTTTGTTGTTGTTCCTCAAAACACATCACAGCTATATCTCTCCTGCAAACTCAACTACATATTCTTCCTAATTATTAAGACATTATATCCAGCTGCTGGAATTCCACACCTAATATCCTACTATTATACTACTATTTCATAGCTATTTGAATGCAATGCTAGAAGTTTCTACAGTCACCTCCAAGAACCCCAAAGTCTTGATACACTTTGGAGCCTCCATCCAGATCACTTCTATCTTGACCTCCTGCCTTATTTAAAGGCTCATTTTAATATATTATCTTAAGTCAGAACCACGAATGCCTTTTTCTGACTAAAGCTTGGGGTAATTATAAGATGCCTTCTGAGGCAGTAGTGGGGGCAAGAATGTTTTTCTATACATGCAAGAGGAAAGCTTCCCTCTCTAGAATCTCTGGGCTAAAAGAAAAGAGCTTGGAAAAGAAAAGCTCTAAAAGCCATTCCTGTTTAGGGTCTCGAACTATATAAAGCTTATAAACCTCCTGAGCAGTGAGAGAACCATCATGACATAAAAAGACAGTCACAGTACACTTGTTTCTTCAGCATGCACTACAGCCAGCATTTGATGAACCAAGCCTGAGTTACCTTTTTGTGAGCAACATTCTTAGTGCAAACAAATCCATTCACCACCATGGAGTCAAACTTCTTTCCACCAGGGATCTAACAAAGCAAAGAGCATTTTTAGAACTGTCATATAATCCCATAACTTCTAATGCAATAAACACAGAGTACCTATTGTAGCTGATGTGCGAGCTTCAGCTACACCCTGGATTATCAGCTGAAAGATCACATATAGTCATGCTGAATGCACAATTCTTTTCCTTTAAAGTCTGGCAAACTAATGACAACATGAAAACAAGTACTAAGTTCCAGGAGCTCTACACTCCCCTCAACAGGTGCACACTTATAGGTCATGGGGAGCATATACCTTTGCACATGCCACTTCCACTAACAACAAGTTGTAAGGAAAGGAAATAGAAGAAAAAAAAAAAAAAAAGGACAAAAAGATAAAACCAAACAAACTTCTACCTACTATTTGAACACATCAAAGACTTGACAGGTGTGCCTACAGTCACCACAAGTCACAGGAGTAATAAACAACATGAAACAGGTTTCTAAATAACATGTTTCAGAGGACATTTCTGTCATCTGCATGTGAAAACAGCAGGCAGCTACAAAGAGCTTTCACCTCCGATACCTGCTGCCTGAAGAAATGCCACAAAGCTATCACCAGAACCAAAAGGCTCTCCTCGTATCTTACATGACCTCCAAACAAAACAGGCCTCCCGAGGTGTATTTTGTGAAAGAAAAACAAGCCCAAGCCTTTGATCCTCAGTCACACTAGTTCCTTGGACATTTAAGTTTCACACGGGCCTCTCAGAAGAAACTCTGCACACCACAGCGCCAGCCTTACAGTTCAACAGTGTCAGCACTAGGCCATCTGGCAGAACTGGATGCACCATCCCATAACAATTAAGTTTCCTCTTGAAGAAAGTCACTCTGCTTGGCATGGGAGGAGTTCAGTCCTCCATAATGGATAGTTATGGGGCAACACATTGCTACACAGAGTCCTGCAAGCTACTTATCCAGCATTCAGTACATCTCAAATACGAGCACAAAACAAGCTGAAACCAAAAAAGGAAACAAGTCATTACAGAGGTGTTGCTTTGTGCTACCTTGCTACCTTTTGCAGCCTACAGCCTGAAAGAAGAGGTCAGCTCCAGGGCATTACAGCAGCTTTCACAGGATGTGCAACTTCTTCTAGAACCCCAGCTTATCCAAAGGCCATGCTGGCCAATTACACCTCTGAACATGCTGGGGGCAGTAGGAAGGCACCCCTTTGCTTCAAACAAGGGGTACTGCCAGCAGCTGCATTATTTTGTTTCCCTACATCCACTGTTTGAAACTTACTTTTTTGATGTGAACAAACTGGCGGATATCCATGTCATCATCTCTGTTCTTGACATCAGGCCGGACAGTTTGAACTACCTGGCAGACCACAGGTACAATGATATCCCTCCAAGACAGTGACAGTGACTCATTGTACAAAAGCTGCTGAAGCAGTGCCATCATGTGGTTGTGATTAGCAGACCTGTAAAAAATGTAAACCAAATAGAATTCTCCTGAGAAAAATCCAGAGCAGTGTTTAGTTGAAGTCTCATTTCAGAAGTAAATTTCTTAACATTTACAGTGCAGGAAATCCTCTGAAGGAATAGCTGCCTACAACGTTCTACAGTCAACTCTGATCCTGCACTTCAATGTATAAAAATTGAAGGGAAAAAAGCAATCAAAATATACTGGAAAAATGCTGTTTTCTTAATGCACTTTAGCTCCTTGTATTGTCCACTGCAGGTAAAGTCCCACTAAAAGCTGGTGGAATAGAAGACATTTTTACTCATGATATGCAAACTCCTTTTTCTATGTGTTTCTTACAGCAGCCTTTCCATGGCCTGTTTCTCCCCATTCTCTTCTCTCAGCAGATCCAGATTGCTGTGGTGCCAGCCTAGGGGCGTGAAAAAGAGTTCTTTGGACTTCTCCTCCACCCTCCTGTTGAATAATGACTCTGTAAGAGACAAATAAACCTTGTTAATTCAAGGCCACAATTGAATGCCTGCGTCTTTCTGAAAGGCTACTTTGAAAAGGAAAAAAATTACTCAGACATATGTCTAAACCTCTTGAAATACTGAGTTTCAGCTTGACATCATGGTAGCATGATGTAGCAACCAGTACTAAGTATAACAGTGGTGAGTGTACAAAGGAAAAGTGAACTACTTAAATTCTTGTATTGCCAGTATAGAGCACAGTTTTCTCTTATGGAATTGAACTGTTACCAAGCTTGTTAAGACAAGGAAAAAAATCTTGTATCCCAGTTGCCTATAATATATAGAAAATTCCAAATATGTGTATTCATAATTCATAACCATAATGTCTTTTAGACTTAAGAACACTGGTCAAAGGCACTAATCCAATCCACAAAAACCTTCTGCTTTGAAGACATCTATGTATAAGTGGCATTAAAAGATCTAACTAAGCATCTAGCTAACTTATACAATAGTAATCTGAGCAGGACTGTTGAAGAAAAGACTCTTTACAAACAACATTTAACTTCTTCCAGATGCTCTGTACACAAAATTAGCTGTGTAGAAGATTAACAGAAGTTAATACTGGTTTTTTCCTTTTCCCTCCTCCTGCAAAACCTCCGTTAAAAACTAAGCATCAGTTTAATCAAAGACTTCATTTTTTCTGGCTGCTCACAGAATCAACAGCTTAAACTGAGAGAAAAAAAGAGAAAAAAAAAAACCCACAAGTGCACCTGGCCACGATATTGGAAGGCACATGGGTTTTAAACTTCCCAACTGTACCTAATGACCTTTCATTACAGAAGTGGTAGTGGTAATGATGAGAGGAAACCCAGAAAGATTCAAGAGATGAAGATTTAAGGTACTCTGCAGAAGCAATGCAATTAATCGTATCACATCTTCTTTGCTTGCACAGAAAGTTAAATCAGCATCTGTTAGGTAAGTTTCTGGGTGGGGAAGCTGTGAACAGACCTGCCACTTAAACTGACTGAAACAAAACGTAAAAGCTTTTCATTGAGTGCTTTTGAATGAAGAAATCTGGCAAGTGAAAGACATTTAAGCTTGAAAGTGCATTCAAAAACGTCAGAATAGAGTTTATGCATCAGTTTTGCCACAAGTAAGTTCAGATTCACTGTCAAGTAAATCCTTCTAAAGGATGTCCTATTAAAGGTGCACTGAGGAGTTTTTACCGTGATACTAAAACCGCGCAAGAGAAACATTTGAAGTGTCTCCTTACCTTTAATAAAAGCATCACTTATAGAGAACATCTGCTGTCCTCCGTTTTCAGGATTCAAGTACTCTGAAAGAAGAGAGAAGAGGGAGATAGGTGGAGACAAGAAAAGAAAAAAAAAAAAAAAGACAGGTTACACTGGTGCACCCCTTTAATTACAATGTACACACCCACAGCAGAAGAAGCAGCATTACTCATCTATGTGTTTAGTCACCAATTTAGCAACAGCTTGATGAGTGGTGAAGACAAGAATATCCTCTCCTTCTTGTTCTATCAAAAACTTCTAAGATGACAAGAAAAATAGTACTTATTACCAAGGAGAAACAAAAAGTAGACAAAAGCAAAGACTGAACTAGGAGTCAACAATGTGCTTTTCCAGTTGACCTACAGGAGGCTTCCCTAGATCTGAATACAGACACGTAAAGCTGCAAGCAGACACTGTGGGAATGTCCAGACAGGGAATGGCCTCCTCACTCTGGTCTAAAAATGCAGCTTCAGAAGCCATTTTGCTTCACACTCCAATTAAATGTCTCAGGCTGAAGGAGAGATCAGCTGTAAGATTTATCTTACACAGTAAAGGACACAAAAGACAGCCAGTCTTTCAAGAGCTGCAAGTCTAAAGTCTAAACCAGTTTAAAGTGTTTTGAGGAATCCATGGTGACAGAGGTAGACTCTCAGCAACAATGGAATGCAAGAGTCTATATATCACTCAACATATGGGAAATAGGATGAAGCTCTATCTGCTACACTTGTTTAGCTTGCTACACCTTGATCTTTCATGCAGTTGCCTGGCTACAATAAGTTTGTTTTCTTCAGACACCATTAGCTTGATCTACCTTTAGTTGGTTCCCTGCTTCTACAAAAAGCTATTATACCACGGGAAAACAAGAGCCATAGCCCAACTACTTATACCATGTGATGATCTGAAGTCTGAAGCTAACCCTTTATCAGCTTTCCAGAGAATGGTCCAGACCCACTGCCACAAACAGAATGGAAAGCCAGGCACCTTTCAGACACCAACAGAAAGCAACAGAAAGTTGACAGGACACAAGCATTCACAAGTCCCTGAAAATCAGGACTCAAGAGATCCTTTGCATGGCACCAGTCTAAAAATCTGAGTTTTTCTGCAGTTGCCCAGTTTGCAAACAGATACTCAACAGATTATTTATGTACCAAAGAATTTGCAAGCCTCCCTTGCAGCTTGATGGTTATTTGCAAGTTCCTTTCACCTCTTGCTTAGATGAAAAGCATCACAAGCAACCTACTGCTTGAGAAAAGCTGGCTCACCCTCAGCATTCATTCACCCACAGCCCCACAGAATACCTAGAGAAAGCATGTTGTGCTGTACCTACACACAAGCAGGTATACTAGTACCTCCATCCCTCTCCATCTTGCAATAGCCTCAGGGCAGCAGCTGCTACTATGAACACATTCAAATCAGGTCTGACACACATCTCTGCCTGACGTGGCCAAAGCAGAAGTTCATCTCAGCTGAAACCTAGCCTTAGTAATGCTCTGGACAACGACACGGTTGGCACCTCAAAACCAGGAACACTTCTCTTCAGTACAGCTTTACCTCCTATACATTTGCTTCCAATTGTGCCCCAGGGGAAGCTCCTGACAAGGTAGGATACCATACCTCTTCCTACGCTAGACAGTTAACACACCCATAGGTGTGAGTTTGAAATGGTTAGACACTGGTCAGCATGCACATTTTCTCACTTCATATTGTCCTACATATATCATGCTTTATGAAATGCTGTGGAAAGAAGTTCCTGTAGCATATTTTGTACCCTTGTCTGCAACAGTTAGCTATCAAAAGCGACAAGACAAGGGGCAATAGTTGTAAGATGAAGCATAGGAAGTTCCATGTGAACACAAGAAAAAAATGTTTTCCCAGTTCAGGTGCCAGAGCACTGGAACAGACTGCCCAGAGAGGTTGTGGAGTCTCCTTCTCTGGAGATATTCAAAACTCATCTGGACACGCTTCTGTGTGACCTGGTCTAGGTCTGCTCTGGCAGGGGGGTTGGACCAGATGATCTCTTGAGGTCCCTTCCAACCCCTAACATTCTGTGAAAAGACTATCTTACAAGCTCCCTTGAACAGCTTCACCAAAACAAAACAATAACAACAAAAAAATCACCCACCTCAGAGCGTACAAATTCAAAGGTCTGATATTTAAGGGCATCACTGGAAGCAAATACCACAATGCACACAGAAATTCACAGGTCTCCAACAGAAACCAGCAGGTATGGATTTTATACACCTTACAGATTGTTCTGGTTAAACACCAAAATTAACTGCCCAGCAGCCAGAGCTTTTCATCTAGATACACAAACAAGGATGCATGCATCCACAAATGTCCACTGAAAACTGAGGTGCATCTTTTCAAAAGGAGCACCAAAAGGGCTCCTGGCCTTGGCAAGCAATGGTGATAAGGAACCACATCTTCTGTTTCCCTATCTTAACTCCATGAAGGCATCAAAAACTAACTGCTCAAAACACCAAACATCAAGGATATCTGGCTGGAAGGGCATTTAGAAAATAAAGTTTCCCATATTGATAATTGTATGTCTTTAAAAACAACAACTAAAACCCACATTTAAAAATATCTTCCCCCAATTTAAATGCAGAAAGCAATCTTACTTCATTTCCCATTTTCATGTAGTGTATTGGGTTTGCATGGCAGGGTTTTGGTAGTGGGGGAGGGGGCTACAGGGGCAGCTTCATTAAGAAGCCTCTGGAAGCTTCTCTGGCTCCAATATGGACCTTCCTCTGCCAAAGACCAAGCCAATCAGCAACAGTGATAGCATCTCTGCAGTAACATATTTAAGAACAGGTGAAAAAAATTTTAAAAAAACCACCAAACCCAAACAACCAGCTGCAGAGTAGTGGGATATTAGAGAAACAACTCTGCAGACACTGAGGTGAATGAGGAAGCAGGGAGGAAGGTATGCCAGAGCAGAGATTCCCCTGCAGCCCATGATGAGACAGCAGGCTGACCACCTGAAGCCATGGATGTTAACAGTGCAGCAGATGCCCACCTGCAAGCCACAACTGGGGAAGCCCACACTGAAGCTCTCGGTTCCTGAAGGACTGCACCCCAAGGAAGAGACCCACACTGCTCATGAAGAACTACAGCCTGTGGGAAAGACTCACAGTGGAGAAGTTCACTGAGAACTGTCCCTGTGGGAGGGACCCCATGTTGGATCAGAGGAAGAGTGTGAGGAGTCCTTCCCCTGAGGAAGAAGGAGCAGTAGAGACAACATCTGACAACGAACTGACCACAATGCCCATTTCCTATCCTCCTGTTCCACTGAGAGGGAAGAGGCAGAGAAATCAGGAGTAAAGTTAAGCCCAGGAAGAAAGGGGAAGGTGTTGCTAAGATCTGGTTTATTTCTCATTATCGTACTCTGATTTAATTGGTAACAAACCAAATTGACTTTTTCTCTTCCAGAGTTAAGCCTGTTTTTTGTATGACCATTATTAGTGAGTGATCACTCCTTGTCCTTGTATTGACCCAGGAGCCTTTCCTTATTTTTTTTCCTACCTATACCATGGTAGGGGGAGGGGAGCTGGGGAGGAGTGAGAGAGCAGCTGCGTGGTGCTTTGTTGCCAGCTTAAACCACAATGTAGACACTATAACGTACCATTGTCTTAGGCAGATGATACTATACATGAGTCACCACACTCATTTGTAATATACTGCAAGACAGCTAACTTGGAGTCACTAGAATTTCATGGAAACACACCAGATTATTAGTCAGCCTGTAACATCACAAGAAGCTCTGCCATTAGACTCAAGATTATATCCAAACCACTCTGCTCTAAAACACAGCTGGTACATCACAGGCCTTGCTTCAAAGCAGCTGACCTCTGTGACTGATGGAAATTGCATATCCCTTAATCATTTGAAGAAAACCACTAACCACTTAATCAAAGTTGACCTGCACTTCTAGCACTGATGTTTTGTCCTGTCAGTCCTCTCCTAGTGACTGTAATTTTCACAGTTGTGAGAAAATTGAGTTACTAGTCTCAAAAGGTGGGTGTGATCTTAAGTTTAACTTCCTTATTTCAAGGAAAATTAAATCATTGTCATACAGTCTAAGAACAAAAGACAATTCCAATAAAATCAAGTAAAATGCACTTGTTCATAACAGTTAGTGGGAAGTTACTGACCCCTAACAGCAGCAAACATGTCACTGATTGACTACAGTACTTCATTCTTAAAATAATTATGTCCCATTTTACATAGAAGCCTATCTATCTAGTCTGGGCTATCTAATCATTGTGACACTCTCTAACATCATGGATGGCATGTTTTGTTAACTCTAGCCGGGATAAATCATGAACAGAAAGTTTTTTGCACTCCAACTTCAGTATTTCCAGAACAAAGTTTTAGAAGTCACTCATTTCACTACTCTAGGCAGTGCAGGGTTTTGTTCCACCCAGTTTTTTAATCCTAGACTAACAAACATCTAAGTATCTACAAAATTTTAGTCCCCCTATTGACAAGTGTTCCTTGCTATTCATGATGCTGTCATTCATTTTAACTTGTTGCTCCCTGGTTGTCTTTCCTCTAGAAACTCTCAAGACAGGAATCCAAAAAAAAAAAAAAAACCAACAAAAAAAACCAAAAAAACCAGCAAGTCCTCTGTATTTGCAGAGGACACAGATTTTTCTAACAAACCTGCAGACTAACGCCTCTTTATGGTGTGTTTTAATGACTCACACCTCTATCCTATCCTAGTTCTGGACATATTACTGATACTGTCCCCACAAGGGAAATCCATTCTTTTAAAAGGAATTGTTCCTAGTTTTCTACTACAATCTACAGTCCTACAGAATAACCTCGTTAAGAAACTGCACATTTCAGGAACAGATACCAAACATCAGTCAGCAGAGATTCACCAAAGATAGCAGGGTGCTGCCAACACATCATTCAAAGGCAGAAGTCCTTTCAGTCCCCCCAACACTTGCCTTTTCTGCTGATCTTCTCTGAGCTCTCCTTCAAAACCTTTATCACAAGAGCATCAGTTCTAACTATAAGAAGCCTTGATTTGGTCAACAGTTTCTGAGAGAGGCAGGCTTTCTTATGTTTCCCCTTCATCACGTACCGCCTTTTGTATAAGGAAATCAAGAGACACATCTGAAACGAGGACTATCACACTACAGGTGCTTTAACACTGGCCAGAACCAAACTAAATACTGCCTGCTTTACTGCCAACACACTGCCTACAGCTGTAAATCTACAGGATACTGCAGCACACCTAGGTCTGTTTCAAGCTCACTTTATTCAGCATGCCTCTTTCCTCAAAGGAGTTCATTGATATATGCTTCCTCTCCACACCTTTCCTTCCCTGCAGATGCATTAGCTTTGCATTTGATTAGGGGAGAAGTTGAAAGGAGCCAGTAACGACCTGATGTCAGTAGTGCTGACAAGCCATCTGTACTGCTGAGCCATCTGACAGTAACACAAATTTCAAACCTGCTTTGCTCCCCTCTCTTTTGGGGGGAAAAAAGCAAGCAGTTAGATGTCCCTTCTTCTAGATGTATTTTTAGCAAATAACAAAAGGTGGCTATAATAGGCATTGATAAATGCCCCTTCTAATTTGCCTTACTCTCTCTCCCATGTCTAACATACTTTGAAAGTCAGGTGTGACCACTTCTCCTTCCTCACTCTCTTCAGTGATCATTTCAGTTTCAGAAAGTGCTATCAGTATGCAAGCATAAGGTAAATCTTGCATTCCAATCCACAACAACAGAAGAGATCTATCAGAATTCATAGCTTGATTCATTCATCAGAAGGAGTCCAAATTATTTAACACTAGATCATCTTTTAAAGGTTGAAATAATGAAGGGGTAGAGTGCAAAAATAAGAAGCTCCTTAGAAGTAGCCAAAGATAGAAGTCTACAAAGCTGATGTAACCTTAGCTAACGAAGCAGAGCAAAGACACCAGTTGCAACCCAGCATGTAAAGCAACTAGAATATATTAGACCCAAGCCAGTGGCAAGCCCTGGTTTCAGTCAGCCTTTGTCCAATTTAAAGAATGCAGCTGTCAGTAGACAGGCACATTATTTTTTCAATAAGGATTTTGCTTATAGTTACAGTCTTTCAATTTAGGACTCATTTAGGAGAAAAAAAAAAAAATCAAAAGTCTTCAAACACTTGAGTCTTTGACTTCTTTTTGTTTCACTTCAGAGAATGTTCTCTTCTGAATAAATGTTACAAAAATGGATTAAGTTAGGCCTTATTGCTCATCAGTAAGATTCTTCTGTCAAACGTAAGCTCATTAAGGTACAATTAGAAGTCAACACAGACTTCCTCTAAGTTAATTTCTTTTGTTTGCTGTTTGAGGGTCTTTTGCTTGCTTGTTTTTCCACTTTAATCTCAAACTGTAGAGAGACATATCAAACTGGTTTATGTACTATTTTTCCACCCCAGTTAGCCAGAAACTGTGTATGTGGATCTGCCCTATTATGTATGGGCACAAGACTCTGCTTCAACTGCAAAGAGAAAGTCACAGGGGAAGTTACACACTCTGCAGAGAAGGTGCTTACTGAGCCTCCTCAGAGGTGAGCATATCACAATTGCAAGTGAGTGCCAGCTAAAAATTGTTATTTCCCCCTCTGTAAGACAGCTACAAAAGTAGTGTCCAAACAGGTCAGTATTTTTGTTAGGGACCAGCTCTCCATCATGTGCAACTCCAGCTGGTGACTACCTCATACCTTTTTGGTCGGCAGGGTGAGGGGGCACATGTGGGTACTTGGAGTGCTTCTTGATATGGAAGTTCACGTTGTCCAGCTCCACGTTCAGGCTGATGGAGGCGGCTGAATCACTGTCCATTGTGGACTGGAAGCTGCTGACTGAAGTGCGCTTGCTAGGGCTGGCAGAATCTTTTAGTGTTGGGTAAGGGGGAAGATACAGGGAGGAGAAGGGTTCATATGGGTATCATGAGGGTACCGGAGAGGAGAGAAATTGTCTTTAGTACATAAAGACCAGTGTGCAATACTACAGGAATACAGTATTTTCACAGTTCTAATCCTATCTCCAGGTATGCATGCCGACATATTGGCCTTTCTTTAACGCAATACTACAGGGCCCAAATCAAACAGAAGTCTGCCTGAGAAACAGAGGGCAGCAATTTACTCGCTCTTCTCCATTAGAAGCATGAAGCTTTACCACTTCCACCAAATACAAAATACTGTATCCATCATAAGAAACAGGAGAACTAGCTAGGTTATAGTTTTCTTAGATTCTTACAGCCCCATGCGTGCACACAGAAACACACACACACATAAAGCAAGACATGGTTAAACTATGTTCCGAAAGACTGGGGATAACGGGGGAGAAAGGAGAGCAAGAACAAGATACAGGTGAAACTCACTGGCTAAGTTATCTTCTCCTTCATCAGCAATCTGCTCTGTGTCACTATCATCAAACTTGATGTCTTTGAACCAGGATGGCTCAGAGTGCCCCTCTACAGAGTTCACAGAGTCACTGTCTGGAGATGGGGTTTCTGAGAACTCCGTGCTCTAGAAGACAAGGAAGAAAAAAAGCTGTTAAAAGTGCATTTCTGTTGAAATATTAAGCAGCCTGATACAAAAAGAAATCAGGTATTTTAAAAATCAGAGGATACTCAGTGGGCTGAGCCAGGTTAGTCACAGAACCACCCCCTTTGGCATGAAATAAGAACTCTTTCAGACAGACATGCTTAGTCTCTGCCTCCTCCCCACCAGTTGTGACTAAGTGGCACTAAAGGACAAGCTTATTCTACTGCACGTTTTCTGTCACTACATCCAACTAAGCAGTTTTGAATGCTTCTTGTCTCCAGCTGAGATGAGCGATGACCATATCCTTTGCCCAGAAACCAGCACATGCAGCTTTTAGTGGAGGTTAATTTCAAGTTACTGGAGCAATTCTGTGACTGACCAAAGTCAGTAGCTCAAAGAGATTCACTCACAAGTCAGGCTCTAGCTGGGGCTACTGTATCAAAACAAAGCCTGGTTAGAGTGCCAGAAAACCTGGGAAGCATCAAGGCAATTTTTACCAGCCATCCCAATGCCTCAGACACCTCAAAAGGAAGTTCTCACTATCATTCCTTTGGCTACAGTGGGTGCAGCAAGCAACTGAGTCAACAACACTATTTCTCCTTACTCTCACCCAGGAAAAATGAGAACACAGAGTGCTTTCAGCTAATGAGAACGAGAACTGGCTTTAAACCTTTAATAACATAAGCCCCTCACAAACAGCCAAGAACAGGGATCCACAAGCACTTGCTCATTAAGGGCAAGCTTTAACTAGCAAACAGAGTGCAGCTAACTAGCTGAGATGCCTGGTGAAGATCAGAGCCATCTCAATGAAGACCATATGAATATGGCCAAGAGCTGAAATGCATGAGAAAGACAAGATGCTAATAGCTGCAAGCTTTCTGACTTGAGGTCTAGGAGACAAGTGAGCCATTTTTCACTGTGAGAACATGGAATATTCTCAAATGAATGCTTTTAGGTAATAGAGTCTACAAAGATACCATGTTCAAGTTAAAAAACAATCTGATCACTCCGGCCAGTGACTGCTTTTACCACCCAGCAAGTTTGACTGCAATGAAATATGGTAAGATAGTACCTCTGGTCACTGGTTCCCTGCCTCCCACTCAGCCAGCCAGTCCTATCTGGGAGGCATGACAAAGACCCCCTTCCAATCTTGCATCATGTGGCAAAGGTACAGAATTCTTTATTACTGCCATCAGCGGAGATCAGAAGAACGTTACCAATATAAGATGATCCAGTACTGTGTATCTATAATATTCATTCTTGGGAAGTTTTTAAAAGAAGTCATTTTGAAACAGAAGTAGAAAACCACCACTGTGTCTTGGTCACCAATTACTGCACACAGATTCTAGATTCTGCGTAATAGCACAACTGTCCCAAGAAACAACTGTGCTGTTCTAAAGCTTCTGTGGAAGATGTCCGCCATGAAAGGCACTGGCCTAGATTAGAGACCCTTCCCTTCATTTTAGGCAGCACAACATGTAGCAACTCATCCTCTACAGAGGACAGCCCCAAGCTTTCTAGACAAAGGCAGTTTCCTCAGGCTAAGTAAAAAGGGCTTGACCCAAATTCTCTGCACAGGAGAGCTAATTTAGAAAACACACAATGGCTGCTGAAAACAGGATTAGAAAAGATTCTAGTTAGCAGCCAAACCCAGCAAGAACATAGCTTTCCTACTCCTTTTACCTGTAATGGTCTGTAGAGAGCATACTCATCTCTGAAGAGATTATCATGATGACTGACACATTCTAGCCAGCGGCCATCAACCAACGCTTGTCCGATTGCAATGGCTTGGACCCTGGAGGTGTGAAAATAGAATAGTTGTCTATGTCTAGTTCTAAATACAGATGGTTTATGGTACAAGCATTCTACAAAAGGAAAGAGTTGTTTGCTACATACTACTCATCAGGATTCCACTGCTATGTTTAACCAGACATTGTTTAAAATATTCTGGAGAGGCAGAGTGTACTGGTTCAAGTATGGAGCTAGATAAAAAGACTGACTGTAATATGAACTCTGCTGAGGCTTCCAACAGACGATTGAGACATATTGTTTGCACTCCTCCAATACTGCTAGCTTGTGTTATACATACTGAGCATCTCTGCTGAGTGAGGACTGTTGCCCTACACTTAAGAACCATCTGAAGTTCTATCCCCCTCTCACACAGTTAAATATACCATATACTTTATACTCATAAGGGTAAGAGCCTGACAGACCTACCAAGAATTTAGCTATTAGTGATCTCTGATCCCAAGGGGAGACTTGCCCTCTGGAGAACATTTTTGGACAGTCTTTGTAATGCACTCACTGTCTTTCAACTGCTTGAGTGATACTTGTCCCACAAACTACTCCCACACAGCCCCCTGTACCCAGTTGTTTTGGGCCACACAAAGCCAGAACCCTACCTCCTTTGGTAGGAAGTAAAAAAGAAATCTGAATTTTCTTTCTTTCTCATCTTGCTGCACAGGGGTCTATCTCTGCAGTCTATGGTACCCTCTATGAGCTAAAGCTCACAACCTACTGTCACAGAAACAGGAGACACCTGCTGTCCTAAAGCACTGAGGTTACCTTGTGGTTATGTGCCCATTTCTGATGAGCCAGTTGACCAGCTCTTTTCCCACAATGCAGTTGGGATGTGTCCGCAGCCAGTAGCGATGGTCTTGAAACTCCATCCCACTGTTGTGATGGCAGATTTTCTTCCACAGATCTTTCAGCTGGACTGAGTCCTTGACAGGGAGACATGTAAGTTACTTGCTAGTCTGACCTTAGCAGCTGTTTAAAGGACATCAACCTGGGCCCTCAGATCAGCTTCTAGATAAAAGCCTTCCACAAACAGGCATAAAATCTAAGCCACTCTGCACGACTTAAGCAAAGGTGCAAACACATGAGAACAGCACCTTGTATCTTTCCTTATATAAAGTTGAGAACAAGGAATAAAAAAAGTGGGCATCCTCAGAATTAAGGGGAGGGTTGCTTTTAACATGGCAAAATTTTGTACTGCCTACAAGGTACTTAAGTGCTCACTACTGTTGCCTCACACTCTATTCTCAAGCTCAGGTGATGTCCATAGATATAGAGGACAATGAAAACATTCTCTGGAAGAAGGTTTGTCTATATAATCTGTGCTCAGTCTAGGCTTTTTCAAGCATACTAGCCCATTATCAAGCCTAGATATAAAGCAAGCACTTGACACAGCAATGCACACTGTTATGTACAAGTCCTGGGATACCATTTCTTATTGAAGATTCCTTTTTTATATTCCAGTATAAAGCCTTTTTTAGACACTGCTGGCTTTGGCCACTAAGCAAAAAAGTTGTGTACCCTTCCCATGACAACTGAGTATTTTTGGATCTGTGGATCTCTTCTCCTCACCGCTTGGAACACTTCAGATTATACCTCAAACATTTTCAGGCCTGTTAAGCACGAGCACGAACTCTTGAGTAGACTATGTTCAATCCAAACTGAGCTGTCTCTCTGGAACTGGCCCCTTTTGCTTTCCCTTATGCACCTTCGCTTGGCACAATCTATTGTTGCAGATTGGAAACCGGGACTTGGGATTACTCTGAGAGAACAACAGAGCACCCCAAGGAGTGGGGAAGAGACACTGCAGTTCAGTTTCTCAAATGCCTTAGTGATTCTGTTTTCATGTAAGAGAGATAAAACCAAAAACTGGTTTCAGCTTTCCAGTTAACTGCTAGACACACATTATTGCACTTTCCCAAAGGTGCCCCGAGATGCAAGAGTTTTGCTCTACTTCTGCTACTGAACTGGCCTTCTGCTTTTATTTCAAGCAGTGGCTCCCATTCCATAACAGATACAGAGTCAAACGGATCAGTAATGGAACATGTCCCAGGTTCACAAGATTTGACGCAAACAGTGATTCCACAGTTCAGCTGCTTTGTAGTTTACCCTTAACTTGCATGGTGAATTCAGTAAACTGAACAAACTGGCAGAACACAGCAAATCCTTGCAACTAAGATTTTGACCTCTAGTTCAAAGAAGTATGTGCTTACTCCAGTGTACATATATCCTCCCCCACCTTTTACTTCACGAGCAAAGTTCATTAGAAATTGAATGTTTTAAGTTTTATATTAACTCCTGATACAGACTCAGCTCTACATGCTAAGGGCATTAAACAGTGGGAATTCACAGAAAATCATTAATTGACATTAACTGGCCCAAATCATTAACTGATCCTGCATTTTCTGTTCTTACATCAACAGAAGCGATACTACCAATCCTCTTCTCACCCAAGGAAGGAAACAGGCCAAAAAATAAATAAATTTAAAAAATCACACAACATGAAGCTGAAGTGCACTGAGATTTGATCATGTTGGTCCAAGTTGCATTCATAGCGTTTTAAATTCCATTTTTCCTGCACTATCATTCATGCATGGTGCAGTGCGGTGTAAAGACATGCTTTAGAAGTGTTTCTCCCTCACATGGTTACCCATTTACAGAGCACCCTGGAAAGGAGTTGTGCACATGATCAGGAACTAGAGTGTTTCTGCACCCTCAGGAATACTTCTATGCATTTTGCTGACAGCAGGCAAAAATCTGACAACACAGAATTTAGCCTTCCTGATTTTGGCAATGGGAAGCAACCTTGAATCTTTTAATGTGTGAAAAACACTCCCCTTCTCTGCATCATTTTTGAATCATTTGTAGGAAACACTTCCCCTCTCTCAAAGAGAAGGAACACTTTTCTGCTGAACATTGTACAGTAACTGCCACCTACAACACTGCCTCTGTGGGGAGAGGATAATAAGATTACACAGAACAGAGCTGCACATTGATTTTTCTTCAAGCAAGTAGGTCATTACAACCTTCTACAAAATGTTACATTTATCCTGCAAACAAGGGGAGAGGCCAAGGTAAGTTTTGGCCCAAAAAGGTGTAACAGCTTTAACTCATCCATCATGGTGTAATCATTCTGAAGCAGCCATTTAAAGGTCCAATTATGTGACCTATGAAAGGGAAAATCTGAACCTAGGCAAACACAGAATCAGGTCATTGCATCACAGCTGCAGCCACAACAGGTTTAACCCACAAGGAGCCACCGTACACCAACTCTACACTGAGTAACACACTTCCCAAGACTAAAACTGTAAACATCTTTATGCAAACACTACATGAAACAATGATTTGTTTCAGCAAAACAGAAGTGAACAAAGCGGCATCAATATTCTCCATCCCTGCACCACCTAGAGGAGGGGTCCAGGTAAGAGTGCTCAGACAGAAGCCTTTAAAAGCAGCAAGGTACTTCTGCTGCATGAAATAAGAAAGGCAAACTTTACTGCCTTCATAGAGCAAGACAAGCAGAAGTCTGAAAGGTACCAGAAGGATTTTGCGCTCATCTTCATTGGTGTCTGCCTTTGTATGTGTGCGACTGGCCTGGGGGCTGACAGATGTCTCATAGGCAGGCACCATTGGGGAACCTGACCGATCCAGTGACAGGTTAGTGATGCTGGCTGATCTGTAATGGAAGAGAGAAGAATTGAAGTATAAGTCTCCCTTGTGCAGTACATCACCAGAGCATGCATTGATAAAAAGCAACTCAAACCTGTGACATTGGTCATTCTCCTTAGCACAGACTTGCTGCTTCCTCCCCATCAAAGCAGAAGAAAGGATGCCTAGGAAGCCAGTGTATTGCTTTGGAACATGTAAATTAAACAAACTTCTGCAAAGTTCTTTGTAGGAAGCAGTTAAAACCAATTTTAGGCACAGCAACTCATGCATTTGAATAGACTGGGGAAGGGACAGGAAGCTGCATAATAGAAGCTCCAGTAGTTTGGAGGCAAGACAGTTGTCAGCAAGGGCAGCCAACACCAGGATCTCTGCAAAAGGGCACTGAGATTACTCCCCTCTCCTTGGCCAATTTAAAACTCCTTGTCTTCAGCTCTCTGAAATACACAGCTTACAGCTTGTACAGTGTGGAAGTTTGAGTACTTGGTCCCTAGGGTGGTTAAACTGTCTGCTGAAGTTGGATGTCACTCCAGCTGGCAATTTCCTTTGTACTGTGATATGAAGCATCCACCTGGTCTCAGCCCAGCTGTTAGGAACTTGGCTATGCCCTCCAGCACAAACACACCATTTTGCAATAATCACTGCAAAGCTACAAACGCAAATACAAGTTCCATATACCTTCAGCTCTCAAACATCACAACTAGATTAAGCCTCTGAAAAACATGAGTGCATTGTCTTGTCATGCAGCACCATAAAGTACACAGAGTAAGCTATTCATTCTAACCGCTCCAAGGAGTGGGGATGGAAAACACTTCTGCATACAGCAACAGAGAAGCTCAGAACACCAATGCTGAACTGAGTCAAGAGGCTTGCTGTAGTTTCAGTGATGAGAACTTGTTGCCAGCCTCTGGTCTTTGGAATGAATCTCAGATAACTTCACAGAGCTTGCTAACAGGCTAACAGACACTCTAATTATTCCCAAGAATTCTCAGTCAATGACGTGGCTGAGCCTAGGCATGAAATAGCTATGCTAGCCTGTTTCACCTTTTGTACTCCAAGTAAGTAGGTGCTGAAGGTACAACAGTCTCGAAATCACTGCTTTTTCCTCCTCTTTCTCTTGAGAGGGAATACTGGACTGCTAAAGTGTTTTACTTAGCTAGGTCCTTCCTTAGTCATTTATGCATAATCAAAGGAAACTGTTGGCACTACATCCATGTACATCTAGGGACGATAAGCAAAATCTTTCTGTCATAGTCAGGCGTTCAAGGCAGGCTAAAGCTGCCAGTCTTCTACCATCCAGATGCTCTCGAGTTGAATTTAGAACTTGCAGAGTTATGCAGCTTAACAGAAAGCATTCTTATGCAGAAGATGAGCCTGACATCAAAGTCCATCGTAAAGCAAGCACACCTCTCAGTTGTTTCGCAATAGCTACTTTAACTGTGCAGCCTACCAGTAAGCAGCATTGTACAAGGGCACTAAGCAAGAGTTACAAGAGTCAGATTTCATATTTGTGTCTTTATCACCACAAATTACATCCAGGACTGTATTGTATTTATCTTTTCTAAAAACAGAGGGGGAGATTTTGCAATAAAACCCCCAGTCCTTTAGAAGGCCCTGCAAAGGAGAAGTTGGAATCTCTCCACTTACAACATTTGACCATTATGCTGGTTTTATTCCCCGATATATAATCAGTCTGAGAAATAAAACAACACAAGCAAGGTGTTGTTTATGCAAGGTGAGGACAAGTCACTGGGCCTGGTCTTGGTGGATGCACTGCGGTCTGTGTTCCAGGAGCTATCAATCCCTTGTGTTTGCACAGGTCACTACCCACTGTGGGTCTGTCCTAGTTCACCTGATCCTGGCTTCCCACAGCACAGGCATTGTGTCTGGCCCTGTCCCCTAAAAAGCTGCTGCTGATGGCTGGTATTGACAGCTGTTACACCTCAGCCAGGGGCTGCACTGCCACCTTGGCAACTTCAGTAAGCAGTAGGTTTTCATGTTGTAGCTCAGCTGTATGTATTGTATATTAAAGGAGGTGATTCTGCCCTGCTGAAGAAGAGAAGGCTCCAGGGAGACCTTATTGCAGCCTTTCAGTACTTAATAGGGGGCCTATAAGAAGGATAGGGACAATCTTTTTAGTAGGGCCTGTTGTGATATGACAAAGGGTAATAGTTTTAAACTAGAAGAGGGGAGATTTAGAGTAGACATAAGGAAGAAATTTTTTACAGTGAGGGTGGTGAAACACTGGTTACAGGTTGCCCAAAGCGGTGTTAGATGCCTCATCCCCAGAAACATTCAAGGTCAGGTTGGAGAAGGCTCTGAGCAACCTAATTTAATTAAAAGATGTACCTGAAGGGTACATCTCAGTCACTGAAGGGAGTTGGACCAGATGGTCTTTAAAGATCCCCTCCAACCCAAAACATTCTTTGATTCTGTGATACCCCCTAGCCACAGGGAAAACATACATTATTAAGTAACTTCTGCTACCCGCAACTGAATGCACTCAACCTGCGTCTTTTTGCTTCACCTCATCTAGAAAGAGACACGGGCCAAACTAGCCTCTAAGAAACATCTACAACCACTTTGAGAAGATATAAAGGCTAGTATTGCTTAGCTCAAAGCCAATAGCTTTGTTTCTTCAGGCTTAGAATTTTGGCAGAGATAGGTTACACCTCTTCACTACTTCTCAAACGTGAGTTCAGACAGGTAAGTACTATGGCAAGTACTTAGCTAAAATGTAACCTGAATGAGCAGTTTGGGCCTGCTAGGTCCAGCTTAGAACCTTCCTGCTGCTGTATTTGTGAGCAAAGGCCTTTTTTAAAATAGACAACATCAATTCAAACAGGAAGCAGGACAGCATCCTCAAAGTTTCAGGCATTTCTTGACATCACTGCAGTTATTTAGAACTGAACTTTTAACTCTGGACTCCTTGCCATGTTTGTCCAGAATTGATTTCTGGTACTAGTTTATTCACTGGCATTTTACTACCTATAGGTGAGATCTTTGGTTCTCAGCTGTGCAGTTAGTTTGCATCTCCTCCTAACTGTCCCCATAATACAGAAGATAAAGACTCCAACCAGTCTGTTCCCTGAAAGGCACACCCAGCATCCTTCCCAGCTGAGTTCCCTAGTCTCTACCTGTCCTGCCAGATCCCAAAGTGCTAAACATTACACCAATGCAAAGACATCTCTGAATGTCTCCTGACTCCAACACAGAAATTTGTGTTGTCTCTCTCCTCTACTCCTCATATCCTTGCCTAACCTTTATTTCCCCATTTTAATCATAGTAGAAGCACTGTGATGTGGAAATTACTTGTTCCTTTAATACCAGCCTATTTAAGGGGATTAACTCAAGCATTCATAACTTACACTAAAGCTCTCATGAACATTTTCAAGTTCGCTCCAGCACTCTTGCATGAACACCTATGATGGGATTTTAGCCTAAGGAAGCCTAGCAACTTAAACAATATTATACTTAATGGAGGAGCAAAAGGAGCAGATAGGATGGGGGGGAACCCACAAAACAAGCAAACAAAAACTATACCTCTGCTCCTGCCCAACCTCAGTCTTTGCCTTCTATTACCGAGTCTCTTTTACTCCCTTTTATTCAGCTTCCTCCAAACTCTACCTTTCTTAGCCACTTCCTTCTTTGTCCTCTCTTCACCATCTCTATTTGACAGACTCATCAGTCATTGAGGTTTCTCAAAAGTAGTACATTTATTAATATGACTATGTATATAAATGGTCTTTCCTTACCATTACATATGGGTAATGGAGTGTCCTGTTTTAGACATGAAACAGTAAAAACATGGCCCAAAATAACAGGCTTACCAGTGAAGATGTACTAGGAGTGCAGAACAGAAAATAGTCATATATGATTAGTTTACCTGTTCCTAGCTGGTGACTTCCCTGCATCCTCCTGGACAGACCCAAGGCGTGTAGACAATGTGGTTGTTGAAGAATCTGAGTGAATCAAGCTGCAAGAAAAAGGAGTATGTTACAGGTGTTTGAGAGATTTGCCACATGCAGCAGCATCAGAACAGATGGAATTATGATACATTTAATTATAATGTTACCTCTCATTCTCACCCATGATTGTTAAATCAATGAGGGAATAGGGAAATCTTTCCCCGTCTGTAGGTCAATGATACCTGGAAGACAGTGCTCAAGTCTTCTCCCTTCAGATTTAAGTCTTGACAACACAACCTCTTTCCACATTTTCTACCTTCCTGCCTTCTTGCCCTCTTCCCCTATATCCCTTCCTTACACATCCTCCTTCCTTATAGACTTTGGAGGTAGAGGCATTGCCCCATCTTCCCAACACATCACAGTATCACAGAATTGTCAGAGTTGGAAGGGACCTTAAAGATCATCTAATTCCAGTCCCCTTGCCATGAGAAGGGACACTTTCCACTAGATTAGGTTGCCCAGAGACCCATCCAGCCTGGCCTTAAAAACTTCCAGGGATGGGACTTCCACAACTTCTCTGGGGAACCTGTTCCAGTGTCTCACCACCCTAACAGTGAAAAACTTCCTCCTGATATCCAATCCAAATCTACCCTCCTCTAGTTTGCACCCATTCCCTCTAGTCTTATCACTACCCTGACATCCTAAAAAGTCCCTCACCGGCTTTCTTGTAGGCCCCCTTCAGATACTGGAAGGCCACAAGAAGGTCTCCTCAGAGCCTTCACTTCTCCAGACTGAACAACCACAACTCTCTCAGTCTGTCCTTATAGGAGAGGTGCTCCAGTCCTCTGATCATTCACGTGAAGTTCCAGCATGTCTGTATCTTTTATGTAATAGTGGCTCCAGAACTGGATGCAGTACTTCAGGTGTGGTCTCACAAGAGCGGAGTAGAGGGGAAAAAATCAACTCTCTTGACCTGCTAGCCACATTCCTCTTGATGCAGACCAGGATATGGTTGGCCCTCTGGGCAGCAACCGCACACTGGCGGTTCATGTTGAGCTTCTCATCCACCAACATCCCCAAGTCTCTTTCCTCAGGGCTGCTCTCAAGCCAATCTTCACCCAGTCTGTATTGGTGCTTAGGATTGCCCCGACCCAGATGTAAGACCTTGCACTTGGTCTTGTTGAACTTCATGAGGTTGGCATGGGCCCACCTCTCCAGCCTGCCAAGGTCCCTCTGGATGGCAACCCTCCCCTCCAGCGTGTCAACCACACTGCACAGCTTGGTGTCGTCGGCAAACTTGCTGAGGGTGCACTCAATGACACTGTCCACGTCGACGAAGAAGATATTAAACAGGACCAGTCCCATTCCTGATCCTTGAGGGACTCCACTTGTGCTAGACAGCATTTAAAAAGGTAGCCTGACAACCTTCTGTAACTGTTTAACCTGATTATTATCACCTTTGCCCTCCTTTTCCTTCATCCCCAGGAGGAAGGAGACCAGATGTTTGTACACGATCCATATAAATTTCTACTGGCAAAACTGCATCAGGTATAAACCACTATACTCCAAATGATACAGCCACATCAGCTGTGCTCTGGAATGTAGAAATGTTACTACCAAAATAAACAGTCTTCGTAAGAAAATGTACACAATGCAACTTTGTCTGAGTAGCTGTACTTGCCCAGAGTACATCACTCATTCACCTTTAAAGGACACAGCCTTTCAAATTAGTTAAAGCAGGACCTCATGCCTCTATGGTCCAACTGCTCAAAGAGCAGAGCAATGTCAGACAACTAAATATAGCATCACTTCTTTAAATGCTTTTCTCACTGCATTGCAACATTTGACAGAAGACACAAGAGCCTTACCTCAAATACATTACTTTGGGAAGAGATTCAACTCCCAAGTTTCCTTCTGAAGAAAACAACTTCTCACACAGAAGCCACATATTAGAAAAAAACCCTTTCCTTCCATTATGAAGCTCTGACTTGCCACCTTCCACTGTGTTGCCATTTAAGTTCAATGTCTAGAGTTTAAACCTCCAACGATCAATCAGGAACATACCAAATGAAGTATTAAAAATCATTGTAGCCCACTGCAAAGTTTTACATTTTAAGAGCAACAAGCACTAAGGAAAATTTTCATCCTCCTAAAGCAACAATAAACTATGTCATCTCAGTCCCTCTTCCTCTCACACACAAAAGCAGCCCATGCTTAGTCAGCATCTCCCAATTAGACTAAGATTCTTGCGAGTTATCAGCCTTTCAAGAATCGGCAGTATTTTTCTGAAGTGCTACAAGCTACCCAAAATAAAGATACAAATACTTTCTTTACAGATCTATGCCTACAAGCTGTTTAATTGTCACAATAAATATACTAACAACACATCAGAAGACAGAATTAATAATACTTTCTATTATGTGTACAGCGGAAGAGAAGTATTGTGAGCATACACACTTACTCCCCAGTTCAAAATTTGGTAGTATTTATCCCAAGCATTGCAACATTACTACTTTAGATGGCCATGGCATTAAACCAGAAGCACTTTCCTTTACTCAGGCCTAAAGCTTATTATTTAATTGCTTCCATATACCATACTCTGAAAAGCAACATGCAAAGCAAGAGTCAGGGCATTTTCTGAAGACAGTTGGTTTTTGGCATTTTTGTTTTAATACTATCAGAACCACTAGAAGACATCTGCTGAGAGAGGCTATCTTGCAGTTAAAGAAAGGCTCCGACTCAAGACCTCTTCAGTAGTTTCACACTTGCTTGTTCTTCTGCTTATAGAGAAATAAGCACAAACACCACATCTGATTTTTTCTTCCTCCCCATGTAATAAACGCAACTGAAGTTCTCAGAAATTTACTTGAATAACACTTCAGAAGAAGTGCAGTGTTCTTTTATTCATTTTCCAAAAATAAAGATCCCCTCATTCAAGAGCAATAAGAATAAATATATTTAGAAAGGAGATCAGAGAACCTTTATAGCTGTCCTTCCAATCCCACTTCAGGTGAAACTGAATAATGTTACTTCCACCACCTTCTCTAGAAATTTTTTCCCAGTTCAGGTGACAGAGCACTGGAACAGACTGCCCAGAGAGACTGTGGAGACTCCTTCTATGGAGGTATTCAAGACTCGTCCGGATGTGCTTCTGTGTGACCTGCTCTAGGGAATCCTGCTGTGGCGGGGCGGGGTTGGACTGGATGATCTTTCAAGGTCCCTTCCAACTCCTAATATTCTGTGATTCTTATTTACACAGATAGAATTTCTTATATTCTCTTGCCCAATCCAAAACCTGCAGGTAAAGCATCCGCATTACATTGATTTGCCTCTCAATACACTGGTGGTTAGAATGGATGTTTTTTGTTACGATACGGAGCATCCACGTAACCTCAGCCCAGTTCTTGGCATAGCAACGATTTCCTAAGATTCTATTCCTCTGTCACTGGAACAGAATCAACAGGTTTAAGGAAGAACAGCAAACAATTTAAAACTTCACTAGAAAAGCTTCCACACTTCAACTTGAAGAGAAGAATATTAGTAGCAACCATAAAATTACATTTTTTTTTTTTTTTACAGGAGATATATTTTTAGGTTTCCTAGAGGGAAACTGCCAGATTGTCTACACAGGTGTCAGCCTGAAAGCACAGATAAAATTCTGCAGTTGAGCATGAAGCCATTCACTTTACCTTTGCCAGGTTAGATCCTCCTCAAGAAAGATGTTGCGGCTAGCTTTACGACTCCCAACTGGTGTGCGTGGCTCGCCAGGATCCAGCACTGAGACAGAACAGGCAGAATCTGACAGAGCATTCAAGTCTTCTCCAATGGAGTTACTGTCTGTGGAGTGTGCATAGCTTAAGGCTATCTTGCGGCAGTAAGTGCAGGCTCGGAGATCCCCTATGGAAAGGGGAAGCAGAGAGTGTAAGTGAACAGGAACAAATAGTACTCTGTTCCTACAGGATCAGAGGTGTGTAGTGGTAAGAAAAGAGGGATTTCCTGTTTCTAAAACCTCTTTGCATATTTAAATCTAGCTCTCATATTCCCTTAAAGAGCAAAATCCCAGATAACTATACAGTCAGGGAATTTCTCCAAATCAAATGATGCATAACAGACAATCAGTAAGAGAGAGACAGGTAGCAAGGGCAGGCAGAGAGAGCACATGTGCACACTGAAATCATGGTACAACAATAGCCAGTCAGATATGACATACCAGCTGATGTATGGAAATCACTGCATCCATCAAGAGATGTCTAGAGTTTGGTAATCAGTATTTGAAAGAGTTTCCCTCACCCTCAATGACAACATGTGTCTCTTTACATTTTAAAACTACCACTAGTAAGGGCTGCTTTTACTTGAGCACACTTTTTGTAGTGAACATCTGTGTTAAATGGTGGCCATATTTGTTTTGTCATCGTGGATATAGTGTCGGTAAAAACAAGCAGGCACAGCATAATCCACCACTGTGCATGAAGAAATTGGTAGAATTAAGTCCTGTAATTATTTTTGCTTATTTCTAAGCCAACGAGATACCTGAACAGCATTCTCTAGCATATGCTGGAACCTAAAATGCAGTAGTGCAAAAAGAGTTGAGCACAAAGAGAATATTCTGCTTCTCAACAGATAAAACCCACCTGTGTAGCCCATGAATTTTCCAGGGATTTCCTGATTGCAGCATCGACTACAGAAAATCTGCCCACAAAGTCGACAGTGGTGCCTCCGCCGGAAGGTGGTGAATTTCTCACTGCAGTCATAGCACTCTTTGCACTGGCTGTCAGGCATCCAGTACTGCTTCAAGTCACTGTCCTACAAGAGATGACAGCAGAGAATTCTTTTTTCCTAAATAAAAAAGCATTCATGAGTGCTTTGTAGACTGTGCACATGAAAAGGACAATTTCATATATTCATGTATGTGTGTGTGCTTGTGCACTCTCTTGCGTATAAGCACACACATGCACAGAAAGGATTTTTCATGCAGGTTTATAGGGAGCCAGAATGCCCACAGTTCAAAACTGTGAAAATAAATCTAGTAAGCCTTTGACTTCCTGATCCAAGATGGAATCAAAGCAGATAAAAACTATCATGAGTGGTAGAAGACATATGAAGTATTTGCCTCTAGCACATGGCAGGCCCTCAACCCACACAGTTTAAAAAAAAAAAGAAAAAAAAACAAACCACCAACAGAAAAAACAAACACACCACCAGGAAAAAACTCCACCACCACAACAAAACTCACACATTAGTTGAAGTTGTTATTCAAGGGTAAATCAAGTTATCAGGAATTATCAGTGCAGGAAGATCATTTCAACAGCTAATACTGCAATGTACTTTGAAAGGATTATGTATACATGTCAGAAGTTTTGTTGTATGATCAAATTCTTCAAAACTTCAGTAAGTAACTGTAAAAGTCTGTGTCCCAGATTGATGTTTCAAAAATCCTGTTGAAATGCTACGTGCAGACAACTGCAGAAGAGCCATTCAGCTGATAACAACATATCCTGATTTCCAGCACGGGTGCTGCCACAGGCATTTTTTTACTTATTTTTAAGACTTGAAAACAAAGAGTTAAAAACTCTCATTTGGTGTTGGGGCTCTGAACAGAGCAAGACAAATCTCTCCATTATGATTCTGAGCACACAAGCTACAATTACGGTGGAAGGAGACAACTGCTAATGGTCACATGACAGCTCTGACTGTGAAACACTCTTTGCTAGAGTTCAGTTCTGGCAAAAAGCCTTTTCAGAGGGACTGAATACTCTGTGTTTTTCTTAGTAAGAGAAAGCCCTGCAATAATTTTCTCAAACCAACCTGACAAGGGAGTAACTACAGAAGAGACATGATCCATACTCTGATTTTTCACATAACCAAAAAAAACCCACCCTCATATTCTGACCTGGGACTTATTTTTAGATGGTCACAAAGTGAAGTTTTACATGTGTCTTTTGCAACCGTACATGCCTGTCTCGTATTGGACTTTTTAGCCACCAACGCGTGTGCAACAAACGTGGGTAGAGCCCTTCCCAAATCTTCGTTCGCGAAGCCTAGCCATGATGATGATGAGATCAGCTTTGAGACCAAAGCAGTTATGATCAACCAGACAACAATTTCATGCTGTCTTCACCCAAGAAAATGAATACAGAAAGAGGTCAAAGACTGCTCAAGGCAGTCTAGTGTTCAGGAGAGTCTAGAAATTTTTAAGATGAACACTAAGCTTCAAGCAGAGAAAGATGCAGTGAAGAGCTTTGCTAAGGAACTGCTGCAAAGCTGCAGGGGAGGCTTAGTAACAATTTGTGCTGTGGCTCTGCATGGTAAGTCAGATCTCTGGTTTGGCCACACAGAGTGGCTGTTTCGAGCAGTACTGCCTCTGCCCACCATCTCTCTCATTGTTTCTGTCCCACTTGCACGCTGGTGAGATCTTACAGCTCCCTGCCTTGCTCAACTCAGAACCAACATTCGTGACAACCACTGCCCACAATGAAGGATTCAGAACTGAAGTCTGGCCCCTGTTAGCAGTAGAGGTTGATTAGAGCAGCACCTTCCAGTATATGACACAGGCTTTCTACAACAGTAAAAGTGGTCTCCTGTAGAAACAGACCAAGACCACAGCAGGAAGGAATTGTTGCCTAGAGTGACTGGAGCAAGACATGGCTGCAGGCAAGGGCATTGAAGAATTATCATTTGTAAAGAAGTCAGCAAGGTGACAACTAACATACCACTTTCAGAGAAAGATCTAGACACAGTCATTTACTGCTGCATCCCATTTGAGCACTTCTCCAATAGCTTCAAAGATGTCTCAAAAATTCCAGGGCCTTCAGAAGCTGCCAGAAACTGAAATATCAGTAGGGGTCACACTCAACACCCTGCTTACTTCAATGAAAGGCTTTTGTTTAACCTTTGAAAATACTGCCCTTTCTACCAGAGCAAAGTTACTTTTACAAGCAGAATAGCACTGGAAGCTAAGTGAGTTTACTCAAAGTCTACCTGTAAAAGCTACCAAGGCAAATGCCTTTTTCCTCTTATTTCAGTAAATTAAATGTCCTTTTCCCTGTCCATGTGTTGCTCCCAGACACAGCTATTTATACTGTCACTTATAAATAGTTGTGGCTTGTTTTCTCAACTAGATTCTCCTCTTAAAGGCACAGTCCAGAGGCAGGTCCACGGGCAGAGGGAGGTGAAAACAGAAACTCAGTAGCAATCACCACATTATCCAACTGAATCAAAACTCATTAACAGGACATGCTTTTCAAGGAAATATTGCTGATCAATGAGCAGTAGTAGTAGATATAATTCATTCTCAGAAGTCTCATCACTATTTGTGACAGTCAATGTGTTTCACCTGCCCACAGTTAGCCTTCGAGGGAGAAAACCATCAGGCAATACTACATTAGGTAATACAGAAGGGGGAAGGAATCTAAAATGAGGGCATCTAGTCCAAGTTCAAGAAGGTGAGTAACCACGATGTTTCGCCCCCACAAGGACAGATGTTCGACATATCAGAGTCAGCATCAACCCTGATTTTTGAGTTTGTTCGCTCATCCTTCAAACATCTGAACAAACACCTGTGATATATCTAAAAACAAAGCTCAGAGAGGCCCAGTAAACAGCTCAGTTCCTACATAGTTTGATCTACAAATCCCTCATAAGTACCTGGCTCTTCCCCTCCATGATTTCTTTGAGACGCTTTAAAACGGTGCTGAGGCTTCTTAACTGAACAGCTGTTCGAGGATCATGACCTCCAAGAGGTGGTTCTACTTTCCTTCGATTGTCTGGAAGGAAAGGGAGAGTAGTATTCATTTCTTCCTTGATACACCAACATTTACACCACAACACAAAACCCCATTACAGGGAGAAATGTTCCCATATGTATGCATGCACTTTACAAAGTTCCAGCATGTATCACTTCTTGTCCTTGCACTCTTCTCTCCCGAAAGGAAATGCTGATGGCAGCTAGCTTGCTTTGACTGACATTTTCAAGAACATTCCCTGTTTACAAGAACTGATTTAAGTCCTAAGGAAATATAGTTATTTTCAGCCTACTATATAAACCTTGTAATAGTCTTTTAGAAAGCACTGAAGTCTCATTGCAGAATGCCCTCTAGGATATTAATACTTACAAAGTAATTGCAACAAAATTCATATTCATTCTAGGACTGGTATAAGAAAATGTCTTAACCTGAATTTATTTACAAATGGCCACTGCAAGTCTCAGGACTCAATTGCTCATAGTAACTCAGAATAAAATGCATCCAGAAGTTCACATTTTTTAGGGTTTTTTTGCTGTTATCTCATAAGAAAAAGGCCAAGTTTTTGAGAACTTGCACAATCATTCTTGATTAACTATAGCAAAGAGACTTCTGAATAAAAAGGTAACAGTTAATTTCTTTCCTATAAAACATAAGGCTACTTTGAAGCATTGCTCCATGAATACAAACAGGATCCTTCTCTCCAGAAAAACAAGCAAACTCCATGCTGTATTTACCTGAACATTTCAGTATTTTTAGAGTCACTTTATTACAACAACAACTTTTCTGAATAGTTTAAAGTATCTTACCAGCTTTGCTGCTCTCCATCTGACTAGCATTTTATCTGGATTCCCTCTAGTACAGGAAAAACAGACATGGCTGCTTTCTGTTTACTGCTTTAGATATTCACTGATGTCAGCTGGAATGCTGACAGCACTAGCAGAAGCATGTTAACTGTTGCTGTGCAGTAACAACGAGGCTATGCCTTTGTGTGCAGGAGATCAAAACCACTTAGAGTAACATAATTAAAACTGTGGGATTCCACGCCTTCTTTTCAGGTTCTTAGTATGTATTTCTAATCAATCAGCCCAAGTATAGCTGCTTAATGACCTATGCACAGCAAAGAATTCACAACAGGAGATCATTTTAAAGAGATTCTAGAGTGCCTAAAGCCAGTTCTGTAGCTAGCCACTTGGAATTTACTTTTTAAAAATAAATCAAACAAGAATACTTTTGGACAGTACCAAATTGAGTATTTTAGGGTCATTAAAGAGACTTTAATATTTCAGGAAAACATTGGCAACACCACAGAAACCTCTGACTCATCCTTACTTCTGATCAAGATCTATGCTGCATTTACTTCCTGGACTTTTCTGCTGAACTTTTGAATTCAAAGTAGCTTCTTTCCAGGAATGTTGCTTCTGATTTAAATAAATAAATACATAAATAAAATCACACTTCCGTCCTAACTTGCTACAAATCCTGTCAGGTAACTGATTCCCAGCATGAACATAGACAGCACTGAGGAAATGCCACATGTAACACCACACTTTTTCCCTTGTTAATTAAATGCCCTTTCCTGAGTAACGTAAAACACTGTCAAAAAGATGTCATCTATAGTAGAAAAAGCATAAGATCACCAGCAGGAGCACAGAGCTAACCTGCTTATAGTATCAAAGCTGACCAACTCTCAAAGAAAAATTCAGTTGGTTCTTTTCCTTTTCAGTCATGTGATTTCTCCCCTTCTGTGGGAAAACACACTGCATAGCAAGAATGTAAGAAGTTATTGTTCCTGCAGCACAAGACACTGTCTGAAACCATTCTTATAAAATAATTCATACGTATCACTCTTAGGTTAATGCATACTCCTGATCCAAATTCCATTACTATAAATACCACAGCCATTTTCTCAGTTAATGCAGGCATGACTTACAGATGTGTTTCCAGCACTGTGACTAAACTTCCCTACTTCACCATTAAATCTCCAAACCCCATGTTCCCTCCCACGAACATGGAAACTATAAAAGGATTTTTCTTGCTTTGCCCACATCAACATCTCAACTGCCATTAGTTGCGCTTCTGAGGAAATCTCCTATTTTCTTCTGCTTTGACACCAAGAGGTTTGACCACACACATCTAGTGTAATGGTAAAGCTTCTTTTTAGTGCTCCTGAAGCAGTCAGTATATGCTACTAAAACAAACTAAACCCCACCAAAAAAACCAAACCACCACACATACTCCCCCAAAAAACACACCCCACCAAGTACAGTTAAGATTGCACATGAGAAATTAGGTTTTTAATATAAAATTGAACTTTATTTAAGTGTTAGTTAATCTGTTACAACAACCACAACTGCTCTGCAAACTTTTGCTTGTCATTGTCCAACCAGCACAAAAACTGCAGGAAGTGAACACAGCTTCCTCGTGATTATAAATCAGAGTCCTTAATGCTTTCTCAGTCTACAATTCTATTGTAGCTTCATCCATTTACTCTTCTACCATAGCCAAACACTCATACAAAACAGTCATCCTTCACTTGATATAATTTTGCAGTTAGCAAACAAAAGCCAGGTGCATCTCAGTCCTTTAATGTAACACACCAACATGAGTGTGGAACACATCTTTACAGGACTGAGAGTTTATGCAGCACTTGTGTTTTTCCTATCCATTCCCTTCCCACCACCATGTTCACTGAACAAAACCTCAGTTTACCAAAGGAACTCAATCTAGATTTCCAGTTTGACTTATTCCTAACCTTGTCAAAACCTATACATCCTCTGAAATTTCCTACTCTCCCCACTTGAACTGTGATCACTCAAAAGGAACCTGCAATACCATCCCAGCTGTGACTACCTCCTTGGTACACTCTTCTGAGTCTGGGCCACAGAAAGATTTACTGAAATGTGTTTTTCCAGGGTTTCTTTCATGAGCTTATGTATTTTAGCACTTAGATCTGATTTGTTTGCCCTAGGTACCATAGTCTTGTAAATACTGTCCTGCACAGGAATTTTTTTATCTAGCTTAGCAGCTCGCTCAAAGCTATCACTAAATGGCTGACCACAACCAGGCACATGTCAGGAGGAACCCCTGCAATCTGCCTACTTCCAGATACTCAAATCATTACATAGTTGCACCTTTAGTTCCCACTCCAGATAAAAGAGATTCAGCATGACATCTGGCAATAGTTTCAAGGTTAGGAATAAAAAAGGCTTAGCCAAGTTTCTATTCCGTTCTCCTCAAAACAGCTACATGTAAAAACCTGCATTTATAACTCTCCTGAAGACACAAACATCAGCCCCATTCAGACTGAGCTCTAAAGTTATAGTTCTCATGTGGCTATTAAGCAACTGAAGTCTCTCAAGACAAAGTAGAAATGCTCAGGATCAAGGTTCAAGTGACTTTAAGAGGTTGGATATGTTTTGGTAGCCTCTTCTGTTCCAGACTGTTTTGAAACTGAAACAGCAGAGCCTCAACAATAGCATCTTGATGGAAAACTAAGAATGGTGGAGGTAACACACTTCTGAGGTTAAAGTGTGATCTCACTAACAGAAGCAGCGTGGCCTGCCATCAAATCTAGACAGTCAACGAACCTTCATTCACCTTTTCCACCTCATTCTGAAGCATCCCAGACTGGCTAGAATAACATTTCCTTGTAGAACAAAGTATTGAAATTACCTAGGGTTGCAGATGATCTTCTTTGTAGCTCACCAGTGAGTTGCTTTTTGTAAGAAACCGGTGATCTCAGAGACTGAGCCCTGGTGGGATGCTGAGGACTGGACCAGCCACCACTCAATACTTGAGGATCACTCTGTCCTGCCTCTGCTCTCTCTGCTGGGGATGAAAGCCTGCCATCATCTGGGGTCGACAAAAAGCAAGAAATCAACTGTTCAGACATGATTAAGAAAAACAGTAGTGCATGCAAAACTACAAGGGAAAAAACTTTCATAAATAGCTCATTTGGATCATGACTGTAGCCAAAGACATGAATTTTTAGTCTGAAAACAATACATGCAAAAAAACCATATAAAACATGAAAGCAGGCACTCAGTATGGAGAATTAATCTGTGAAGGCTCAGGCTATTTCAGAAATATCCCTAATGTGAAAAGTGTCTAAAAAAAAAAAACCCTTGTCAAGCATGAATTATTCCTGCTATATGGAATAGGTATGCTCAATTATCAGCTTATGCCCTGAGAACAGTTTTTCAGTCATATTAGAATCCATTACTAAGGTCCCACTACAGTTACCACAGCCTTTAATAAACCACTCTTTCCCCTCAGAGGATCAAGTATAGACAGGTTCTCACTGATTCCAGTAACCTGGCAGTTTCATGTGCTGTTCCAAGGTTGTTTTCCCAACTGTTCAACATAACACCGCTGACTCTAGCTACATTTGTCAGACAAACACATGAAGCCAATATTAACTACATTTTAGGTTACTTTCAATAAATTAACAATGACAGGTGGCACTACACTATGTAAACTAATAGCAATCATAGTTATTTTTCATTCTGCATAAGAGTCTGAACAGATCAGTTTGCTTATGCAAAAAGCTATCTTGGACCTTTTTCCCTAGCCCACACATTGCAGAAGTATGCCTAGCAGAGCTAGATAATGAACAGACTAAATAAAAGCAGCTGACCAGTCTGCCATCTCCAGCAGAGATACAGAGGTTTTGTACAAGACCAAAGTGCATTCATTCACAACTCTTTGCTGAACATTTCTCTAAACAAAAAAGAAAACTCATATAGTTCTTTAAGAGCATGCCTACTGAGAATACAAGTGTTTCTTGAAAGAGGTAGCACCAAGACCAAAATCAAGTAGTACTTTTTAATATACAATACTTTGACAACACTTCAGCCCTGTTGAGGCGGAACACTTAAGACATGCAAGTTAAAGGCAGACTTCTGTAAATACACTGCCTTCTTTACTGCAGCAAAACTGCCACCCAACTGAAAGTACAAAATGAACAGGAAAGTGAGGAGTGGAGGAAGTCTGAAGTAAGAACTTTCATAGGAAGGACTGGCACATATTTTGCTCATGTAGGCTGGCAGAAGGTTACTCCTGCTTTTAGCCATAAAAATTTTATATAGGCAAAGGAAACCCAGATGCCCAGTTAAGAAGCTGTACAATGCTATCTGCTAACTGACTTCACAGAATCAAAGAATGTTAGGAGCTGGAAGGGACCTTGAAAGATCATCTAGTCCACCCCCCCCGCCACAGCAGGATTCCCTAGACCAGGTCACACAGAAAAACATCCAGACAGGTTTTGAATATCTCCAGAGAAGGAGACTCCCCAACCTCTCTGGGAAGTCTGTTCCAGTGCTGTGGCACCCGAACTGGGAAAAAATTTCTCCGTATATTCACACGGAATCTCCTATGCTTCAACTTACAACCACTGCCCCTTGTCTTGTCACTGGGCTTCACTAAGAGCCTCATCCCATTTCCCTGACACGTACCCTTCACATATTTAAAAGCATAGACGAGGTCACCCCTTAGCCTCCTCTTCTCCAAGCTAAAGAGACCCAGCTCCCTCAGCCTTTCCTTATCAGAAAGATGTTCCAGCCCCTTAAACCTCTTGGTGGCTCTGTGCTGGATTCTTTCAAGCAGTTCCCTATCCTTCTTAAACTGAGGGGCCCAGAACTGGACACAATATTCCAGACGCGGCCTCACCAGAGTAGAGTAAAGGGGCAGAAGAACCTCTCTCAACCTACTGACCACACCCCTTCTAATACCCCCCAGAATCCCATTGGCCCTCTTGGCCACAAGAGCACACTGCTGGCTCACGGTCATCCTTCCATCTACCAGGAGCCCATGGTCCCTTTGCCCTTCACTGCTCTCCAGCAGGTCAGTCTCCAACCTATACTGATCCATGGGGTTGGTCTTTCCCAGGTCCAAAACTCGACACTTGGCCTTGTTGAATTCCATTCAGATTCTCCCTGCCCAACTCTCCAGCCTAAGTCATGCTGAATGGCATGAATGGCAAGTTGAACGACAACAACTCTGACAACAGTCTTAAACTCTTCCCCACGAGGCCACCCCTCCTTCCATGATCTGTAGACTCTCTTCTTCCACTTGAGTTTGCCCAGCAGTTCCCTACCTAACCAAGCAGGTCTCCTGGCTCCCTTCCTCGATTTTCTACGTGTTGGGATGCTCTGATCTTGAGCTTGGAAGAAGTGGTCCTTGAATGTTAACCAACTCTCTTGAGCCCCTTTATCTTCTAGTACCTTGTCCCTTGACATTTTCCCCAGCAACTTCTTGAATAGATCAAAGTTGGCCCTGCTGAAGTCCTTCATGCCAACTTCATGAAGTTCAACAAGACCAAGTGCAAGGTTCCGCATCTGGGTCTGGGCAATCCCAAGCACTGATATAGGTTGGGCGGAGATCAGCTTGAGAGTAGCCCTGAGGAAAGGGACATGGGGTGCTGGTGCATAAGAAGCACAACATGAGCTGCCAGTATGCACTTACAGCCCAGAGGGCCAACTGTATCCTGGTCTGCATCAAGAGGAGTGTGTCCAGCTGGTCGAGGGAGGTGATTCTCCTCAGAAATATCAGAAATTCTCCCAGAAAGCTGGTGAAGGACTCTTTTGGATGTCAGGTAGTGATAGGACTATCAGGAATGGATATAAACTAGAGGAGGGTAGATTTAGATTGGATATCAGGAGGAAGTTTTTGCACTGTTAGGGTGGTGAGACACTGGAACAGGTTCCCCGGAGAAGTTGTGGAAGTCCCATCCCTGGAAGTTTTTAAGGCCACGCTGGATGGGGCTCTGGGCAAACTAATCTAGTGGAAGGTGTCCTTGCCAGGCAGGTGGGTTGGAACTAGATGGTCTTTAAGATCCCTTCCAACTCTGACAATACTATGATTCTACGACTCATGGGTAATCACAGATCTCTAGCTGCAAGATGCTGGCTATGCTCTTCCACCGCAATGCTCTGTTCTGTCACCCAAAAGCAACATGCAACAGCCCTCACAAAAGAACTGAATCACTGTTCATTTGGCCTGCCATCTGACATTATGCTCTTATATTCAGAGGTGGTTTTATAAGTTTATGTGGCAGTGGAGGGCATCAATAAAAGAGACAGCACACACAATCCATGCACACACATTCCCCCAAGCGCTTACCTCTGCTGAAACGGAAGAGATTTACAAAAGAGCTGTAGGCTGATTTAAAAGGAGGCTCATCCTGGTCAGGTGTCAGGGGTTTGAAGTGAGTGAGATGAGATGGGCTACTAGGAGAGTGAGGTAGATCACTGGTAGAATCCAGTGTTGGAGACCGTTTGTCATCTGCAGCCATTTCACATGCCCTGGAGAGAGTTCAGCAATATGCATTATATACACAGGGTGGTGAAAGAGAACACCTTCAGTCAACTGAAGAGGAAGTGTCTTATTACATGCTAGAGGGGGGACTCTGGCTGCACCTACCACAGACATCTGCTATTAGCACAGGTCAGCGGTGCCAGAATTCGGAGCCTATGTCCCCTGCCCTGTCATTGGCAAGAGATCAGCATCTCTGCAGAGAACTCAGAGCTCCTAGATAAACATCCAGAGCAACCAAAGGAAGTTAACAGTCACTACACTGCCTGAGGACACACTGCAGTTGCTGTTTTATGAGAACTTGGAAGTTTTCAAATGGAGATTCTGCATCTGTACCACAAAGTTTTAACTTCAGCTCAAGAGAAGAGCTGTCAATGCTGTGATTTCTGCAGCCCTTGTAAGAAGAAAACTGAAGACAGGCACACCTGAGCAAGCACAAGACATACCCGTTGTTTGTCCAGGTTAACTTCAGAACAAGAAAAGAGAACGAACTGCGAACAAAAGCAGGACAGAAAGATTAAGATTGATACCACACTGCTTCCTTCCCCTCCACACTACAATGCAGAGCCTTGTGCAAGTTACCAGGGCAGCAACCCAAACTGTGTGGGTTTTTTTGCTGTCATATCTTACACCTCCAAACATCCTTCTTTTCAAAAGTAACCTCATTAAGAAAAAAATAAAAGTCAAACCAAACAACATTCTATATTAGGGGAAGCCATACTCGTTAAGCTTATTTGCTGTGTACCAAAGCCTTCTTACAGCCAAGAGTCATTCTTTCCCACAGCCAATATTCTCTAACCTCAGTACACACCCGATTTCTTCCATTCCACCTCACTAAGCCTGCACTTACAGCCTGCTAGGCTAAGGTGCTTACTACCTTCATCTTTGCTTACATAAGACTTAGTGAAACACTTCACAGAGCAGGGAGCTGATGGAAACTACAAGTGATAGATAACTGTGCCAAGGATCATGAGAATACTTCCTGCTTAAAAGCTGATACACACTCCTTCATGAAATACCAGTTTCCACAGCTGCTCCCTAGAATCTACAGGCATATTTTACTGACTATAAAATTTTCTTCCAAGTTCTAAGAAGCCACACTAAAAATCCATGCAGTCCAGAGAAAAGCCACGTGGTGAGAAGTGACAGCGGAAATGCTACCAAGCTGCATGCAGATCGTGCAAGGTCTGACCACTCCTACAACAAATGCACAAAGTATGGTATCTGCAAGTCAATCATATGACTTCTCAAGGGATTTCTGCCTGCTGCTTTGTATATTAAGCACCTTTAGCTTAGAGTTTCTCCTGATATTCACATATCCTTTAGAAAGAAAACAGGGATACATCAATCACAAATAATGTTTCAAGAGAAACTTTGGTCAGGTTATTTATGTAAGGTTGAATCTTAGTGTAGAATGCTTCCACACCCCTCTCCCCTGGAAGTCACGGTATTTTTTTGCTGTTGTGCATTTCAGCAATATTATTCAAACAACAGATTATTTGAATATGCTCAAATAACATAGTTCATGGAAAATGTCTTCAAGACCATAACTTCAGGTAAATTTGGAATTGTTTCTTCAATATTTAAGGGAACTGATAACATGCTTTGTAAACACTAATTGTATGACAGGACTGTGCTCCCACACATACAGCCACATTAAAAATGTTGTTACAAAGTCAATCAGAAGCTTTATAGAAAACTAGTTAATCACTCAGCAGCTAGCTATAACCTGAGAATACAAAAAAACAAGGAAGTCTCTGAACTTGCATATATCATATATATGACTCTAGAAAAATAAGCTTCAAGAGGAAAAAACTTTATTGCTTCTGTGACAGCAGTAGTAGCCTGATTAAAATAGCTTAAAAAGCAGAGCACTGTACTTGTTATTAACTTCAGAAATACCAGTATTTTCTGTGCTGCACAACACGATATGGAGCATATCAGACTTTCTTAAAGGGTTTTAGTTCTTTCACTGAAAGGAAAACACTCCCATCTTATCCAAGAAACAGGAGAAAAGTCACTCATTTGTATATTATGGGAAACCAAAAAGCAAGGAGCATCTATCAGTCAACAGGCCCAAAACCAGAATACGTCTTCCTCAGGATCCTTACCAAATAACCATGGGGGATACACTTAAAACCCCTTTTGGCTGTAACGTTTTCAGTAACTACCAACTCACCACCGATAAACACAGTTCAAGTACAGGTGTTATACTCAGAATGGCTATGTGACATCCTGCACCCCAAAAAACTGACCACAATCGCTCAGTGTCAAGAAAGATACAGGCACTTCTTATTACTTGGATGTTATACTCAGGCACCTGGCTAGCACAACCCGCGTGTAAAGGCTGAGGAGTTGTAATTTAAATATAACTGCATGACACACACTTCATTTTCAACCTCTGCGCCGGAGCCACGGTGATAGTTTTGCTTTACTCTCTGTAAAGGGAATACCCCTACCTTCCCACACACACACACACACACACACACACACACACACGCAGCCGCCCGGGATGGCAGCCCCAAAACATGACCTGCGAGCAGGACGGGAAGGAAAGAAACAGCGGAAAGCTGTTCGCATGCAGACACTCGGGCCAGCCGAAGAGGCCTGCCGCCAGCCACTATCAGGGACTGGGCTGGGCCCCACATAAAGGGCTTGCGCACCCTGGGGAGACACTACCGCGGACCCACGCACGATCTCCTGGTCCAGGGAGGACCGTTCTCACCTGCTCCCCGCGGGCTGCGGTGCCAGTGGCGGTGCGGGGTGCCGGGGCGCAGGCCCAGGACGACACCGCCTCTCTTCACGCCTCCCGCCCCGGCTCCACTACGACACGCTCCTCCGATCCGCCCTACTGCCGCCAGCCCTGCCCAATCGCCTGCCGATGGTGACGCTCCTTGCCGAGGCATGGCCAATCGAGGCTCCGCACCAATACACCCGTCGGCACCTGCAGCTCGAGCGGAGCCGCCGGGGCGGTGTCCTCAGCCGCCAGCCCAGCCGCCAGCACCGCGCTCCACCTCTCCCCCTTCTCCGCCTTCGCGCTGTGTGAGGCTGCTCCTGGGCGTGGTAGTTGTAGGCTACACAACTACAGCGGGAGAGGGGGGAGGCCGGAGTGGTGGGTGTGTGTCACTCGGGTTCCTCCCCGGTTCTCAGTCCCCACCTCGCCCCGGCCTCAGAGAGGCAACTTCTTGGACATTTCAGGGCGGGGGCCCCTGCTATTCGGGGGCCGTAGTGCTGACTTGGCCACCTCCGCACCAGCCAACGTGTTCGTACCCGCCCGTGTGTACGTGTATCCTCCAGACGGGGCTGTGGAGCGGTTCCGCCGGTACCCCGCGGCGGAGGGCAGGCTAGCCATCCGCGCTCTCCCTGGGGCCCGGACTAGCAGCTGGGAACGCCCGAGCCGCGTTGGCACCCGCCAAGGCCATCGACTTCCCTGCGGCGTCGCAGGCCATTTACTGCGGGTGATTCGGGAGAGCGCGAAAAAGGCACTGCTCGACAAGCAAGCCACGTAAGCCCCGGGCAGACCTAGCGCGTCGCGCAGGGGCTAAGGGCCACTGCACGAACGGCCGAGCCCACGGACGGCGGGTCAGGACCGAGCAGTCGCGCCCCCTGCCGGCCCTGCCCGCCCCCACGGCACCTCCTCCCGGCGGCGGAGCAGGGCGGGGGCGCGGCCCTATAAAAGGTGCCGCGCAGGGCTAGGGTGTTGCTTCGCCGTGAGAGACGGACTGGCAGCGGCCGCAGGTAATGGGCTTCGGCACCCCAGGGCCCCGCGGGTGAGGCGAGATGAGGCCACACCGCACCCTTTGTTCTTCCCCTGCCGGGCGCGTTTTCCGCCGTCGTCCACAGGGGCCCTGAGAGGAAGGGCTTGTGTTTTTAGAGCTTCCTGGCGGTTTGGGGCGGGGGCTCTGCGACAAGCTGCCCGGCTCGGCACCCTTTCCCGTCGCAGGTATTGCTGAAGACGCCTAGGTTACCGAGGGGGTTCTTGCACCTCGGGTTCAGCCTCCCCGACCCTGGGCTGTCTTAGTAGTCGGTAGTGTCTCCTAACGCTAGTGGTGCTTGGGGCCCCTCACGTATCCCGGGGTAGCCCTCCTGGGCTGGAGGGAGCGCCCCTGGTCACTGCTGCTGACCAGGCCCGCAGCACCATGCTCCAGTGGTGTCAGTGTCTGGATTTCAGACTCAGCTGTGGCACTGGCTGCAGCCTGTGGCCTGGTTGGCAGATCCTACTTGTGCCAGAAGAGCTACCCTGCATCGCGTTATCGGGGCGGGCTGCGTGCGTGGACAGAGGGTAACGCCGTCGAAAAATAAGTGCAGGCAAGATCTCGGTTAGTGATAACGATCTGCACCGCTCTCCCTGGAAGCATGCAGGATCTGTGAACCTGAATTAAAGAGTTGTTGCAATAGTTAAATCACTGATTGTAGACACTGAGTCCTTCCTGAGGACCAAGGAGTATTTGGAAGTTCACAAAGTTTCTTCTAAACTGCCTTGGCTAAATGCCTGGGTTAAGTGTATTTAAAGAAGGGTTGCTGTAGAAGACAGACCTTGGCTGACCTGTTGCAATTTTGGAGAGTATAAAATCAAAGGGAAAGAGGGACAGAAAGAGTTGAACTTCTGGGAATGTGTGTCCTCTGTAGGAACCTCTTGGCATGTTAACTGATGTGCAGGAGAGGGATGCTACTGCGGTGATGGCCCTGTACATAGAGAAACTGGGGACATCAGTATCTTGAGGAGGGAAAAAGTACTAGGGCTATAATTAGATAAACATGTAGGATGCTCTCAAGTTGTTAGATGTGGAAACAGTAGCTTCTCAAAGTGGAGGTGTGTCTCGCGTACCTTTGGATTTCCCTTGTGAAGGCAGCACCGTGTAGGTCTGAAGCCAGTTTGCAAAACCTGTTGCTGTGACTGACATAGTCTGATTTGTCCTATTTAAGTACGGACCAAACCATAAAACATGTGATGGTGGCTGAGTGTTTGTGTACATTTTGGCTTAAATGAATTGGGCTGTTTCTCATGCTGTGGAGATCCTAACTTTCTTTGGGATAGGAGTGCCTCAGACTAGTTAATTTTTCAAGTTTATGTGCTCACAATAAAGTGAGTCCTGGTAACTCACCCTCTTTCTTTTTTCTTTTTTTTTTTAATTTTTGCTTTCGTAAAAATTTGAAAAAGCTTGATGCAGTAGCTACAACATAGATTAGAAAGGGGTTTTTTTCCTCTTCCTCTGCTAAAAATGTTTTGTGGATTGCATTTTGGAAATACAGCACAAGTTAGTTTAATTAAAAAAATAACTAAACCAGGGAGCAGTCTCCCCACCTGCTTGTAACCTAGGGCCCTTCCATTGCAAGCCACGCATATCCGAATAATTTCAGCCAGATGAATAGACTGTGTGCAATAGGACCACTCATTCTGGACAAAGCCATTCATGGACCTCAGTGCAACCTCAGGCACACGAGCTTGGTATTATACTGTAGTATCTGAACAGCTGCATACAAGAACTGGTCTGTCTTGGGAGAAGGAACTTGTCAAGTCATAGCTCTTGCATAATCAGAGCTGAGAACCAAGAAACTGGCTGTTAGAAATCAGGGTATTGGGTTAGAGCAGTTCAGCAGCTCATGGGGATGGGTTTTGTCAAGAAACAAAGTGCAAATAGAAGGGCAGAGTTCAGGTTTATTTTTTGAGGCTTTGTGAACAAATATATTGGGAAACCATAGTTCCATACAGAAAACAAATCTGTCCAGTATTTATTTTAGCAGCAGAAATAAAGCTTGCCAAGAGAAAGTACTCTTGATTGGGCCCTTGGATTTAGGTACCTGTTTCCATCCCAGGGAAGGGAGCTAATAAAGAGGCTGGAAATATATTAATCTTCATAGTGCCAGCAGTATGAGCTATCATTAAAATAATGCCCATTAACCTCTGTTTTTCAGAAAAAGGAGGATAAACAGGCAACTGGACTAGAACTCATGAAATCTGAAAATTAACAGTGCTCATCTACCTCTGTGGAATTTGGGGGAAGAGTTTGGTCATGCTTTCATAATCTTCTGTACAACCATAAATAAAGCTGTTCCCTTAGAACAGATGCCCTTAAATTTCAGATATTAACCTTTATTTTCATCTTTGGATGGATCTCCCTGGGAGCTGGGGCTTTAACAAAAATACTATTTAGCATGAAACTAGAGATATGCTGTGGTTACTTTCAATTCTTGTAGGAGATCCTGTATGCAATGTTAGTACCTCTCCTTATAGTTGTGTTGTAAAAATGCAGAATCATAGAATTGGCAGAGTTGGAAGGGACCTCAAAGATCATCTAGCTCCTGCCTGGCAGGGACACCATCCACTAGATCAGGTTGTCCAGGGCCCCATCCATCCTTGTCTTAAAAGCTTCCAGGGATGAGGCTTCCACAACCTCTCTGGGCAACCTGTTCCACTGTCTAACCACCCTCATAGTGAAGAACTTCCTAAATCTACCCTCCTCTAGCTTACACCCATTTCCCCTGGTTCTATCCCTGTCTGACCTCCTAAAAAGTCCCTCACCAGCTTTCTTGTAGAGCCCCTTCAGAAACTGGAAGGCCACAATAAGGTCTTCTCGGAGCCTTCTCCTCTGTTGGCAGTTTTTAACTTAGGTTGAGTTTTTTATGTCTATTGCAGCTCAAGATGTCTAAAATCCGTGGAGGCTCTGTTGTGGAGATGCAAGGAGATGAAATGACACGAGTCATCTGGGAACTGATTAAAGAGAAGCTGATTTTTCCTTATGTAGATCTGGATTTGCACAGGTAATGGCTTTTTATGACACACAGCCACTTTGTACTGTAACTTGCCTGTGTCATTAGGCATTGATCATGTTTCACTTAGCACTGAGAACCTTATAGCTCCTCCTGCACTAATGCAGAAAGGCTAACTAGCCCTTGTGCTGGTAACACTCCCAGCAGACTCTCCTAGTTAGCTTACCAAAGGACCATCTCACTAAATATTCTGGAACATGTGTGATCGTGGTGAAGGGATTTTGTTCAAGTCTGCTGGCAGACCCTCTGGGGTCTTACAGCAGTAAGCAGGGAATGCTTAATTATGAATTAGCTTTTTTCTGTACTGTGCCTCTAAGAAGGTCTGTAACAGACATGGTTTGCTTTTTTTTTATCCTCTGGCTTTCCAGCACCTGGACAGTTTGCATGGCTTCCTGCAGCCTGAACAATTAGAAACATAGGGTGTTTCAGCCACTCCCTGACTTGAAGCCTAGCATCTGTGGACTCTGAGCAGGTTTATGGCTGGCTTTTTGCCATCTCTGAAGATCTGCCCAGAGGGCAAAAGGGTGGATGTAGGGCACAGACTCTGCCCTGATGTCTGTAAGCTTGACCTCTGCTGCTGGCAGTATGAGCTAGACTGTGCTCCTACACTCTCTTCTGGAAAAAAACAAATAGTACCAGCTGGTGTGGCAAAAGGGACGTGTTACCTACAGCATCTGGTAAAGTAGAATAAATAATCTCTTCCCTTTCTAGTCACTGAGCTATAATTATTAGACAGGTATCCAGCTGCATTGCTCCTAGCCATATGTACTGAGGTCTTCAGTGATATCTGCCATTCTTAAACCCTCAAGTCTGGCTTCTTCCCTGCTCCTGGAGTCATTTGCTTGCTGGAGTTGAGAACCAAGCAAACAGGAATGCAGCAGCATAATACATGCATGCAGTCTGGAGAACATCCCTTTTCAAAGAGTGATGAGAGGAAGGAAAACAGACCCCTGGCTGAGGCAGAACAATAGCTAGATTTATGTACAACTGGCTATGCTTCAGGGCTGTCCCATGCTGAGCACCTGTTGTTCTCTAAAAGCTATTAAAACAGTGTGTGTGGGAAACGTGCTTCCTCTGGCTGTTTGAGGGAAGTATTGGCCAGTTTTCTGCCAGAGCAGGACTATGGGATCCATTGTCAAAGCAGTTTTTGATTGGAAGCCCAGTGTAGCTTCATATGCTCGGTATATGAAGGAACCCAGAACCCTGGGCAAAAGTGGTTTGAAATAAAGGCCCATATTCATCTGGGGATTGTGCTGTGCCATACCATTATAAACCCAGACTGAAAGCTTCCATTGCCAGGAAATTCAGAATAAAAGGCAGAGGGAGATATTGGCTATGTCACATGCTGGTAGAGAGGCTTGGCTATAAACAAAAGCTGTCCTTTCTCCAATCTTCCACTAGCAGCAGAAGTATCAGTATATGAGAATGTTTTCTTCCATTTGCAGTGAAAGATGGGTAACTTGAGTTATGACAGAATGGTGGAACTATGCTCACAGGTATATATGAGGTCTTGTTTCTTCCCTGTTGGACACAAATGTCCTAGGCAGTCTGACCGTATTTCTGGGTTTGTTACAGCTATGACTTGGGCATTGAGCATCGTGATGCTACAAATGATAAAGTAACTGTGGAAGCTGCTGAAGCCATCAAGAAATACAATGTTGGCATAAAGTGTGCAACCATCACTCCTGATGAGAAGAGAGTGGAGGAGTTCAAGTTGAAGCAGATGTGGAAGTCTCCCAATGGGACAATAAGAAACATCCTAGGTGGCACTGTCTTCAGGGAGGCTATTATCTGCAAGAACATTCCCCGGCTGGTGTCTGGATGGGTGAAACCTATTGTCATTGGCCGTCATGCTTATGGGGATCAAGTAAGTCACTTCAGTGCTTACCCTTCTTTTTATCCTAACACATTTAATCCTGACTGGTGTAGAGCTTTAGAGACTTAGACATGACTGAGGTGCTGCTATCCCTTGCACTCCATGAGGCAGTGAGTACTTGTTAGTACTTAGTGTGTTTGTTTTTTCTTTTAAACTGTGACCTACTTCTTAAACTGACTTGACAGTGCTCCTGCAGAGTTGGTACTTGTACTGGGCACTTCAGGCTGTGGTGCTGAAGTAGAGAAACATCCTTTGTCAGAGCTCTCCTAGCAGAGGTAGTACAGGGCAATGAGAAGCCCTGGCATGGCACTTGTAGTGGCCTTTGGGCAGCTCAGAGGACAGGAATCCCTGGTACTGTCACCCATGGGTAATGATATGCTGTAAAGACAAAAGTCTTCTTGAAGACCCAAGTGCTTAAATAGATGGGTAAATGCAGAGACTGAGGGCAAGTCATAAGATTAGCTGGGGTGGGAAGGTAAAAGAATGAATTTTGAAGAAGAAAATAATTGCAGAGCCCAGACACTACAAAAGAATGGGGTTCAACATCCTTAAGAGTACTGAGTAATTGAGAAGGTCAAAACAAAACCAGGAAACAATGGATTAAGGGAGAGGATTGAAACACTGCCTAAGGATGAGATTAAAGTGAAGGGAATAATATAAGACATTTAAAGGACACATGAGGAAGACAATTTTGTAATTTAAGAACAGCTCAGGGCACTGATTTCCTAAGTAGGAGGGAAAGTACATGAAAAAGGATGATGAATTGTGAGGAAATGTAACCTTAGATAGTACTGTTGGAGACAGTTGGGAAGATGAGACACCACTTAAAAACTTGAAGTACATGCTGGGTTTTCTTTTATGTCTGTGTTGCTCAGAGGAGCAAAATGTGTACCCATTTACAGAATTCACACTGTTAATACAGATTGGCCTTTCAAATGTCATATGATGGATAGAGAAAATGGCTATTTTTAAGATGCTGTATGATCCTCCTTTACTCACGATATCAGTAGTTGTAATACGGCTGGTGTTTTTTGAGGCAGGGAGGGGAGCCTTTCTACTCACAGACCACACAACGCTCTGGATACTTTGCACTTTAAAACTTCAGTGAATCTACAGAAATACATACTTTGCCAATTCACAGGGCCTGAGAATCTGTAAGCTTTTTCCTTTAAAGAGGAAGATCTCTTCTGATCTCTTCTTTGATGAGAAGCTAGACATGAGCAAGCAGTGTGTGCTGGCAGCCCAGAAGGCAAATAGCATTCTGGGCTGCATCAAGAGAAGCGTGACCAGCAGATCGAGAGAGGTGATTCTGCCACTGTACTCTGCTCTGGTGAGACCTCATCTGGAGTACTGTGTTCAGCTCTGGAGCCCTCAACACAGGAAGGACATGGACCTGCTGGAGCGGGTCCAAAGGAGGGCTACTAAAATGATCAGGGGGCTGGAACACCTCCCCTATGAGGATAGGCTGAGGGAGCTGGGATTGTTCAGTCTGGAGAAGAGAAGGCTTCGGGGGGACCTAATAGTCACCTTCCAGTACCTAAAGGGGTCATATAGAAAGGCTGGGGAGGGCGTGTTTACAAAGGCCTGTAGTGATAGGACAAGGGGTAGTGGATTTAAATTAGGGAAGAGTAGGTTTAGATTGGATATTAGGAAAAAGTTCCTTACCATGAGGGTAGTGGAACATTGGAACAGGTTGCCCAGGTAGGTGGTTGAGGCCCCGTCCCTGGAGGTGTTCAAGGTGAGGCTGGACAGGGTGCTCAGCAACCTCATTTAGTTGGAGATGTGCCTACTCACTGTAGGGGGTTGGACTAGATGACCTCTAAGGTCCCTTCCAACCCTGATAATTCTATGATTCTATGAAACAGGCAGATTCTTGACGACTTGTCTTTCTAATCTCTAGTAAAATGATCAGGTGATCACATGGCTGAGTAAACAGAGCCTGTTCAATGGGATTTTTGGTAAACTGTTCGTGCTTTTCTGCACCCTGCCTTCTCAAATGAGGGTTATCTTTTATGGTTCTGTCCTCCTGATAGATAAAATCATCATGGCTTTTTTTTCCTCTTTTTTACAGTACAGAGCAACTGATTTTGTGGTACCTGGGCCTGGAAAAGTAGAGATGACCTACACTCCAGCAGGTGGAGGCAAACCAGTCACATATTTGGTCCATAACTTTGAAAGTAGGTTTTATCTGTGTGGTTGAAACTGATATTTTTGCTTTAATTCAACCTTGAAGTATCAGTCAGATCTGTTTGATGTTAGAATATGACTTTGTGAGGTCTTGGCCTTCTTCATTTATCAGGGCAGTATTGAAAGTTACTTGGCATCTTCCTCGGATCAAAGACGCATATCAAACACAAAACCATACTAGACTGGCCGCCTGTATGATGACTCTGGTAGTGACATATATGGTTTTTAGTTAGCAAACTTGCTAACTAGACAGGCCTTGATATTTGAAAACAGTTTGTGTATAATTCTTTCTGGCTTTAGTTTGTCTTACTGGGATCTATACATCTTTGCAGTTTGTACCCTTCCCTATTAAGCAGTCTTTTTTTCAACAGAAATTAGAACTGATGTTTACTCTGCAAGTTGCAAGGGAGATTTGACAAGGATGCTCCTGACTCTGTAGGCTCTAACTGTTTTAACAGATGCAGTCTCAAAAGGTGTTGTTACCCCTCCTAGCAATATTGCTGTGTTAGTCATAGACATTTCTAGGCTCAGGATGAGTCCTGACATTGCTGGGCTTTGTTGAATGTAAACGATTATACACAAGTTGCTGGAAGCCAGAGTGTTTCTCTGGATGTAGGATTCAGGAAAACATCACACAAGCTCTCTCTTGCCTATCAACGATCAAAGGGTTCAGGATTTGAAGCCTTATGCTGATGTATGGTATGTGAGTATGCAATGTTTCATTTGTAGCAAAACCTAATACGTATATATAAACCACAGAATCCTAGTTTGCATGCAGTTGGCTTGGCAAACAGGTACCAAAACTGCCATATGACCCTCTTTTGTAATTATGGAATCATAAAAGTTGGAAAAGACCTCTAAGATCATAAAGTCCAACCATCAACCTATCACCACCATGCCACTAAACTGTGTCACTAAATGCCACATCTATATGGGGTTTTTTAAACACCTCCAAGGACAGTGACTCCACCATTTCCAGATGTAGCTTGTTCCAATGCCTAACAGCTCTTTCTGTGAAAAAATTTTTCCCTAATGCCCAGTCTAAACCTCCCCTGGTGTGCAGCTTGAGGCCATTTCCTCTTGTTGTATCACTAGTAACCCAGGAGAAGAGACTGACTCCTACATAGGAGCCTAAATCTCTTCTCTATTGTTGCACACTCTTTCATCTGGAATTTACCTGTTTCACTGGTAGTCCTAATCTGTTTTCATTTGATGAAATGGTGAGATAGGAGTCATCTGGCAGTTCCAGCTGCCACTCTGATTCACTGCTCTGCATTGCATCAGGGAGCAGAAAGCATGGAAGTGCAAAAAAGGCAGATTACTGCTGTTGCTCTGGGGTAGCTTCCCTTGCCATAGATAGCTGTTGTGCAAGCATATCTTCCCAAAGCATAAAAGGAAGCTTATCCTATTGCTAATATGTTTCATCTTGACACTGAATCAAGAGATTTTAGTAGGCAGTAGGACTGTATGATTGCAACACAGGTTGGTTTGTTGTGTTTTGTTTTGTTTTTTACCTATATGCAAATAATTGAATAAAACTTAATAGCTGTTGTCCAGGACACAGTCTCTGTAGCCGGTCAGGCCTTGTTCTGTCCTTGACTCACTAAGGGAGGCAGGGGGGACATTTTCACTATTAACAAATGGAATTTCATTCCCTGGCAGTATCAACTTTAAATGACCTTGCTATTTTGGCAAGCAGATAAACCTCCTCTGGTTTCCCTTCTTCATTCTATGTGCATGTCCATATAGTGACAGCTATCTGGGGGTAAGGACAAATGGATATTAGGAAAAAGTCTTATAAAAACTAATAAAAATCTGGGGTGTTTCCAGAGCAAGGATCCCTGATAAAACCACTGTACCACAAACTAGAGAGGTGGTGATAATGAGGTGGTTATACTTAAAATTAAGTACATGTTCTCTACCTTTCACTAGAAATACAAAGAGCTGTGCTCTGAAAATGACAAAGCATTTTCATAAAGCCCTAGACCCTGCTTTCACCCACAGTCAGCCTCTCCTGTGATCTGAATGTTGCTTTCCCCAAGGTGAGCTGGACTATAAGTCTAAGGCATTTCCTTTCAGGCTGATAATACATTGTATTACACAGCCATGTGAGTACTGATAGTTCCTCAGAGCCTTCTGAGGACTTTCTCTTGCACCCATGTGACTGGCATGTTTGTGACACAACTTGATGGAAGTGGGCCTGAGCAGGTGAAACAAAGCTGCAGGGTAGGTCAGGCACATGTGCTGAAAAGATGTAGGAATGCATGTTGGGACTTGTTTACCTGAGCTAGACAAAACAGCTTCTGACTGCTGGAGTTAGTTCTGCAGTGCAGTCAAAGCCTGAGGGTACAAGGCACTTAAGATGGGAGCCATCTCACTTCTGGCTTGGAGCAGGGATCTCAGTCAAAACTGCTGCCTGCTGCTTCGATAGAAAAATGCTCTGTGTTGCTTATCTACCTAGTAGAAGTTCAAGCACACTCACCCCTGTCACAGTTTTGCTGCTTAGGCTGGATTAGGAAGAAACTTCTTGGGAGTATTAGATCACAGTATTAAGATGTACCTAGCCATAAAACAAGACTAGCTTCCTATTCATGTGTCATAGGACTGCTAGAGCTTTGAGCTGATAGCACAAAGTAAATCTTCTCCTGAAAGAACCAGCCTTAAGTAGAGAACTGTATCAAGATACCTGGGGATAACCCTAGCCTGTCTGCCGCAGTACTCTGTGGGGAGACTCTCAAATCCTTAACCAAAATTACATCTAGTTGATTCCTGTTTGTTCTTCCTCCACTAACAGGCTGTGGTGGTGTAGCCATGGGAATGTACAATCTTGACCAGTCTATCAAGGATTTTGCCCACAGTTCCTTCCAAATGGCACTGTCAAAAGGTTGGCCCCTCTACATGAGCACCAAGAACACCATCCTGAAGAGATACGATGGCCGCTTTAAGGACATCTTCCAAGAGATCTATGACAGGTAACTAGAATTAGTTGTATACTTCCTACTACAGTGCATAAGTTTGCAGCAAGAACATCTTTAGCCTTGTGAGCTGCTACAGTTAATTCACCGTTTTCAGACACTCAGCAGCACTCTGAGAGGACTGCGTGCCTTCCCTGTCTTAGTCTTCATCATCCTGCAGGACACAGTACTCAATGTTTAAAGCTTCTAAATGTCATTGTGGTGTTCATCACTCAGCAGGTGCCAGGTGTGAGGTGGTGGAGTTGCTCTTTGTGTGAGAGAGCAACTGGAATGTATTGAGCTCTCCCTGGGGGTGAGTGATGAGCAAGTTAAGAGCTTGTGGGTAAGGCTTAAGGGGCAGGCTGGTATGAGTGACACTGTTGTGGGAGTTTATTACAGGCCACCTGATCAGGATAGGGAAGTTGATGAAGCCTTTCACAGACAGCTGAGAGTTGCCTCACAGTCACAGGCCTCAGTTCTCATGGGGGACTTTAATTTCCCTGATATCTGCTGGGAAGACCACGCAGACAGGCATTTGCAATCCAGGAGGTTCCACCAGTGTATCAGTGGTAACTTTTTGACTCAGCTGGTGGAGGAGCCAACAAGGAGAGGTGTGTTACTGGACCTAGTACTGACAGACAAAGAGGGACTGGTGGAGGATGTTAAGGTTGGGGGCAGCTTTGGCTTGAGTGATCGTGAGAAGATCAGAGTTCAGGATCATGGGAAGTATGTGTAAAACAATAAGGATTGCAACCTTGGACTTCAGGAGGACTAACTTCGGCCTCTTCAAGAAACTGCTTGGAAAAATACTGTGGGTTAAGGCTCTGGAAGGTAGGGGGGCTCAAGAGAGTTGGTTGATATTCAAGTATCACTTCAAGCTCATGATCAGTGTATCCCTAAGAGGAATAAATCAAGCAAGGGAAGTAGGAGACCTGCATGGTTGAGCAGGCAGCTTCTGAAAAAGCTCAGGTGGAGGAAGGAGGCTTACAGGGCATTGAAGAAGGGGCTGACCATTTGGGAAGATTACAGAAATGCTGGCAGAGTATGCAGGGATGAAATGAGGAAAGCCAAGGTCTCCTTGGAATTAAACCTAGAAAGGGATGTCAAGGTCAACAGGAAGAGTTTCTTCAAGTATATTGAAGGTAAAAGGAAAATCAGAGAAAAAAATGGGCCTGCTGCTGGATGAGGCAGGTGCCGTGGTGACAGGATGCAGAGAAGGCAGTTAGCGAGTGCCTTCTTTGCTTCAGTCTTTACTGCTCAGGCCAGCCCTCAGGAGTCCCAGATCTTGGAGGTAACAGAAAGTCTGGACAAAGGAAGACTTTCCCTTGGTTGAGGAGGGTCAAGTTAGAGTAGAATTAAGTAAACTGGATATTCACAAATCTATGGGTCCTGATGGGATACACCCACGCATACTGGGGGAGCTGGCAGATGTCATTGCTGGGCCATTCTCTATCATCTTTGAAAGGTCCAGGAGAACAGGTGAGGTGCCTGAGGACTTGGCCCCATCCCTGGCAGTGTTTAAGGCCAGGCTGGATGTGGCCCTGGGCAACCAGGTCTAGTGCGTGTGGCATCCTTGCCTATGGCAGGGGGGTTGGAACTGGATGATCTTTAAGGTACCTTCCAACCTGAGCCATTCTATGATTCTATGACTGGAGGATGGCAAATGTCACTCCAGTCTTCAAAAAGGGCAAGAAGGAGAACTCAGGAAACTACAGGCAAGTCAGCCTTACCTCCATGCATGGAAAGATGGTGGAACACCTTGTTCTGGGCATGTGGAGGAAAAGAGGGTTATCAGAGGTAGTCAACATGGATTCACCAAGGGGAAGTCATGTCTGACTAATCTGATAGCCTTCTGTGATGGCATGACTGGATGGATAGATGAGAGGAGGGCAGTGGATGTTGTCTACCTTAACTTCAGCAAGGCTTTTGACACAGTATCCCAGAGCATCCTCATAGGCAAGCTGAGAAAGTGTTGGTTAGATGTATGGACAGTGGGGTAGATAGAAAACTGGCTGAAGGATAGAGCTCAGAGGGTTGTGGTCAGTAGTGTGGAGTCCAATTGGAGGTCTGTAATGAGCAGTGTTCCCCAGGGGTCAGTACAAGGTCCAGTGCTGTTCAATATATTCACCAGTGATCTGGATGAAGGAACAGAGTGAACCCTCAGCAAGTTTGATGACACAGAACTGGGAGGAGTGACTAACACCAGAAGCCAGCATGACCTAGACAGGCTGGAGAGTTGGGCAGAGAAAAAACTTAAACAGTAGGTAATTAACAGTACAGGTTAGGGACTGACCTGCTGGAAAGCAGCTCTGTGCAAAAAGACCTGGGAGTCCTAGTGGACATCAGGATGACCATGAGCCAGCAATGTGCTGTTGTGGCAAAGAAGGCCGATGGCATCCTGGGGTGCATCAAGAATAGTATGGCCAGCAGGTTGAGGAAGGTTCTCCTCCCTCTCTACTCTGCCCTAGTGAGGCCACCTCTGGAGTATTTTGATCAGTTCTGGTCTTGTCTGTTCAAGGACAGGGAACATCTGGAGAGGGTACAGAAGAGGGATAGAAAAATGATTAGGGGGCTTGAACATCTCTTTTATCGGGAAAGGCTGAGGAAGCTGGGTCTGTTTAGCCTGGAGAAGACTGAGAGGGGATCTTACCAGTGCTTTTAAATATTTAAAGGGTGAGTGTCAGGAGGATGGGGTCAGTCTTTTTCAGTGGTGCCCAGTGACAGGACAAGAGGTAATGGGCACAAACTTGAACATTGGATGTTCAATCTAAGCATAAGGAGGAACCACTTTACTTTGAGGGTGGTGGAGCACTGGAACAGGTTGTCCATAGAGGTGGTGGAGTCTCCATCTCTGGAGACATTCAAAACCTGCTAAGACACTATCCTGTGCAACCTGCTCTAGGCAAACCTGCTCTGATGGGGATTGGACTAGAAGATCTCCAGAGGCCACTTCTAACCTCTTACATTCTGTGTGATTCTCCTAACAGAGAGTCACAGATTCTCTCTAGGCTCCTCTGTGATTCTGAAGCAGACTTGCAGTAGCCTAGCAAAGCAAGAAAGGAAAAAAGAGTAAAGAGGATCAAAATTTCTTTTAAGTTGTTTTGGGTTTGTTTTTTTTTTACTTTTATGTCTATGCACCTCACTTTGCACAATTACTTGCACAAATTGTGCAATCCCTGCTTTTATCTGTGACAAGGTGTTCTGGGTTTTGTTTTCCAGAGAATACAAGTCTCAGTTTGAAGCCAAAAAGATCTGGTATGAGCATAGGCTCATTGATGACATGGTTGCTCAGGCCCTGAAATCTGAAGGAGGCTTTGTCTGGGCCTGCAAGAACTATGATGGGGACGTGCAGTCTGACTCTGTTGCACAAGGTATGAGAAGTTTCTTGTGCTACACTAAAGTAGGCTTGGTAGCACTCTCATGTGAGCATGTGCCATATCTTACATAATGGCCCAGGAGGTGGCGTTGGGTCTCGGAAATTACATTTCAAAGCTGTGGCCACTCATGGAGATATCAGGCAGACAAAGAATTTGATTTCACTTCTACAAGAAAATCTATTGAATGTAGACCGTGTAGTTGCACTTCTTTAATGGCATACTGGCTTATATCAGGAATAGTGTGGCCAGCAGGAACAGGGAGGTGATCTTGCCACTGTACTCACAGAATCACAGAATATTAGGAGTTGGACCTCGAAAGATCATCTAGTCCAACCTGCCTGCCACAGCAAGATTCCCTAGACCAGGTCACACAGAAGCGCATCCAGAGAGGTTTTGAATATCTCCATAGAAGGAGACTCCCCAACCTCTCTGGGCAGTCTGTTCCAGTGCTCTGGCACCTGAACTGGGAAAAAATTCCTACGTGTATTCACACAGAATCTCCTATGCTTCAGCTTACAGCCATTGCCTCTTGTCCTCTCACTGGGCTTCACTGAGAAGAGCTTGACCCCATCCTCCCGACACACACCCTTCACATATTTAAAAGCATAGATGAGGTCACCCCTTAGCCTTCTCTTCTCCAAGCTAAAGAGACCCAGCTCCCTCAGCCTTTCCTCATAAGGAAGATGTTCCAGCCCCTTAAACCTCTTGGTGGCTCTGTGCTGGATTCTTTCAAGCAGTTCCCTATCCTTCTTAAACTGAGGGGCCCAGAACTGAACACAATATTCCAGATGCAGCCTCACCAGAGTAGAGTAAAGGGGAAGAAGAACCTCTCTTGACCTACTAACCACACCCCTTCTAATACACCCCAGAATCCCATTGGCCTCTTGGCCACAAGAGCACATTGCTGGCTCATGGTCATCCTTCCATCCACCAGGACCCCCAGATCCCTTTCCCCTTCACTGCTCTCCAACAGCTCAGCCCCCAACCTATACTCATACATGGGGTTGGTCTTTCCCAGGTGCAAGACTCCACACTTGGCCTTATTGAATCTCATTAAATTTCTCCCTGCCCAACTCTCCAGCCTGTCTAAGTCTTGGTGAATGGCAGCACAACCCTCTGGTGTGTCAGCCACTCTACCCATTTTAGTGTCATCAGCAAACTTGCTGAGAACATACTCTGTTCCCTCATCCAGGTTGTTAATGAATAGATTGAAAAGTACTGGTCCCAGTACTGACTCGGCACTGGTGAGGCCACACCTTGAGTATGGTGTGCAGTTTTGGGCACCACAGTATAGGAAGGACATTGAGGTGCTGGAGAGGGTGCGGAGAAGGGCAACTAGGCTGATCAGGAGTCTGGAGAACAAGCCGTATGAGGACAGGCTCAGGGAGCTGTGGCTGTTTAGCCTGGAGAAGAGGAGGCTGAGGGGAGACCTTATCACTCTCTTCAGCTACCTGAAAGTCCATTCTGGGGAGGCGGGTGTTGGCCTCTTCTTCCCTGTGACTAGTGACAGGACTAGAGGGAATGGGCTCAAGCTGTGCCAGGGCAGGTTTAGATTGGATATTAGGAAGAATTTCTTTACTGAAAGAGTGGTGAGATACTGGAATAGGCTGCCCAGGGAGGTGGTGGAGTCACCATCCCTGGAGGTTTTTAAGAGGCAGGTAGATGTGGTGCTTCGGGGGATGATTTAGGGGTAAGAGTAGTGTAGGGCTATCAGTTGGACTTGATGATCTTGAGGGTCCATTCCAACTGAAATGATTCTATGAATAAGTGATGGGGTTTTCATTGTAATAGAAGGTATCCAGATAGTCGGGATTCTGTCACTGACAGCTTAAGCTGAGTGGTGCTTGAGCTTATTGGCAGGTCCTCTACAGATAATAATAAAACCTTCAGGACCTAAAGCTCCCTATCAGGTGTAGAGAGAGATTGATATGTTTAATGTTACAGACTTGTAGCACTTGATCAAAATCCTATATAACCAAGCTGCCTGGTGCCAAAACAAACATGGATGCAAAAACCCACATGACAATACGTATGGTTTTATGTAGTGTGCTCCTTCTAACGCAATGCCAGTGAACTGCCTCCCACAGAACAAGGATATGTGTTGGACTACGGAACAAAGAAGCTTTCAAAGACACAAATCTCTGAAACCTACAGGCTTGAGGTGATATGAGTGTCCAGTTTTGCCAGCTCATGGTTCCTTTCACTAGAGCAGATGCTTTTGATATGAAGTAGGTTTGTTTTGTATCACCCTGTGGGGAAGATAGCAATTTGCAGCCCAAAACAGCTTATTTAGGATTCTTTGTTCTCATACTGCACATTTTCCATAAAAATCTAGACTCTCTGCTTAGTTGCAGCAGCACTGCTGTTCAGGAGTACTCAGATCAAGGCTTGGAGGGTGTAGGGGGATTGTAGGATGCGGGGATTAAGGGCAATTTAGGTGGCTGTCCGAAGGAGACACTAAACTTTTTAAACTGTGTATTCTGTAGGCTATGGATCTCTGGGAATGATGACCAGTGTGCTGATCTGCCCTGATGGCAAGACTGTTGAAGCAGAAGCTGCTCATGGCACAGTTACTCGTCACTACCGCATGCACCAGAAAGGCCAAGAGACTTCCACTAACCCCATTGGTGAGCTGCTTTATGCTGCCATTCAGTGATCTCTGCACACAAAAGAAGAGGTTTGGAGTAAGAACATCTGCACCCTTTCTGCAGAGAATTCCACCACTGAGTGGTGAAAATGGTAGTTCATAATACATTTTTCTTCCATGGAGACAGCTGCTGGAATGGACTGGAGTAAAACCAGTCTGGGATGGACTGAGTGTGAGCAATAAGCTAGACTTAACCTAGCCTTTGAGACATGCACTCACTTTTCAGAAAATGATGGGTTTATAGCCACAATATCCTTAAGGTTTAAGTTGGTTGGTTTTTATTTCTCTCCCTTTCCTGATGCTCCAAAAGACCCAGCCACCTCCCAAACCATGGATATACTTAAAGCATAAGTGCCCCTAGAACAGGACATGAGGGAAGAAGGAATCCTCTACAATTGCATAGGGACCACAGTGTAATGTTATACTGGGAAGAAACCCTTCTAGCATAAGAACAACTTTCTGTATAGCCACAGAGTCTGACCAGCAGTCATTCTTTTTGACATTAGCAAAAACAAAATAAGATAAAATGGCAAGCACAAAGAGATTGCTGGAGGAAGTGAGTAGTTTCTGGGCTTTGCTTTTCTTTAGAGCTGCACAATATGCAAAGGATACCTAGATGAAGATAAGGGTTCTTTTCCATACCAGATTTTCTAATTTTCTTTGTCTGTTTTCAGTTTTTTTAATATAAAAAAATAATTACTATTCAACATGACAATTTAGAAGAACATCCAGGGAGTTCTAGAAGGACAGAGTAATCTAGTGTTTTCTCTCTCAGCCTCCATCTTTGCATGGACAAGAGGACTTGTTCACAGAGCTAAACTGGACAACAACACTAGTCTCAAGAACTTTGCAGTTGCCCTGGAAGAAGTCTGCATTGAAACCATTGAATCTGGCTTCATGACAAAGGACCTTGCTGCCTGCATTAAAGGCCTACCTAAGTAAGTGTATGAAGTACTCTGCTGTGCTTGGAGGAAGCTGTTTACTTGGTGTGTCTGAACAGCATTTGCTGGAAAATTATTTTAATATGGTGAAGAATTGCTGGAGTCTGGTCACAGAACAGGGCTCACCTGTACCCAGTGCTGTACAAACGGAGCATGAGACACACATTGCCACAAGTAGCTTAGTCTAGGTTGACTAAATAGGTTGACTAGAATAGCCCTGCTATTCTACCAAATGTATGGGGGGAAAAATAAAGAACTGTGAAGATTTCTCTTACAACAAGCTGGCTACATTGGCCAGATTCTGCCCTGACCATTTATCAGGATGGAGACCTCATCATCATCATGGCTAGGCTTCGCGAAGAAGATTTGGGAAGGGCTCTACCCACATTTGTTGCAAGCGTGTTGGTGGCTAAAAAGGCCAATACGAGATAGGCATGACCGGTTGCAAAAGGCACAGCAGAAAGACTCCTTAGATGGTGTGTTCTGCAAGGCACGATTCTTTCTCGTTGTCTTTTCTCCTCAAGGGTGATCCTGCGTGCTTTCTCAAAAGCATCCGCAGCGTTATAGATGCTGTGTCTCCAGGCCTCCCGCTTGGAGGCCAGAGTAGACCAGTTATGATGTTCAATATGGCCAAGGCTGAGATGTTGTTTCAGGGAGTCCTTGTGTCTTCTCTTTGGGGCTCCTCTCTTGTGGCAGCCGGTGGCAAGTTCACCATAAAGCAAGATCTTAGGGAGGCGGTGGTCCTTCATCCGTGAGACGTGCCCTGCCCATCACAGCTGTGTTCTCAGTAACATGGCCTCAATACTTGTGACTGCTGCTTGTTCTAGAACAGATGTATTGGTCACATAATCTGACCAGTGGATGTTTAGGATTGTGCAGAGAAAGCGTTGATAGAAGCGTTCTAGGAGACGCAGGTGGTGGCGGTAGATGACCCATGATTCTGATCCGTATAAGAGAGTAGACAGCACTATGGCTCTGTAAACTCTGATCTTTGTACTTTTCTTCAGATGTTTATTTCACCAAACTCTTTTATGAAGCTTTCCGAAAGCACTATATGCCTTTGCTAGCCTGTTGTCTATTTCTCCGTCAATCTTGCCATCCGAGGAGATGATGCTACCTAGGTAATTAAACTGCTGAACTGATTTGAGCTCTGATTTGCCAATGGTGATATGGAAGACCTACTTCACGGCAGAATACCTCCTGGCTGCCTCTTCTCTGGAGCACTTTGGCAAATACATCAGCCTGATGAGTAGGAGATAACTCTTTCATTTTGAGAGGAAAGATTTAACAGTTCTTTGAGCAGTCTTCCTCTGCTTTGAGCATTTGAGTGGCTTTACAACTAATGTCTGTCTTGTTTTGTTTCCCCTCAGTGTCACACGCTCAGACTACCTGAACACTTTTGAGTTCATGGACAAGCTTGCTGCAAACTTAAAGGAGAAGCTGGCCTCTCTGCCTAAACTATAAGGCACAGGTTCTACTCGCGCTCCACTAATAAAGCTCCTCCCACTTACACCAGAGTGTAAGTGGCACTCTATCACACTGTTGTGTAACATTTCAAATACTAGACAGAAATGAACATGTACACTTTTTTAAATGTTTAAAAAAAGCCCATGTTTTCTTAAACCCCTTGAGATGCTGGACTAGGCCTTTAGCTAAGCAGCTAAATGTGAAAGTATACAAGCTCAATGTGGGTCTGGATTTCTAATGTCATTCACAGCAGACCTGATGTTTCTCTCCATGACTTATGATCTATGTTTCTTTTCTCTCTTCCTCTCAGACTGTAAGCCAGTCTCTGTCACAGCTCTGGTCAAACCAGTGGTGACTTACTGTCCAACAGACCTTAGAAACCAGGACCATCCTCATCTGTCCCGTACTGTCCACAGAGTATAAGTGAGCTCACAGGGCTATGCCAGCTCTGCTGCAGCCTGTCTTTTACTGAATTTATCTTTTAGTGCCAACCAGAGCATAGTATCCTGATAACAAGGGATTTGGTCCCATTACTACAGTCAGGACTCATTTGATAAGCACTTAATAAATGCTGGAAAAAAGCGCTATAGGCTAAGGGCCTAATAAAACTATGCTGCAGTACCTAAATGCAGGCCATGCATTTAGTTATACTACTTATGACTGGATGTGAAGCATAGGAACTGTTACCTCTTCCCTCACCCCACAATTTATAGAGGTGCAAAACTTGATTCTCCAGTTGTCTGGGTGATTACTTGCCCTTCCTCTTGCAATACAGCTAGTCAGGTTATGACTGTGAAAAACTATTCCATCCATGAGTTTGGCTTTGGGGTTTTTTTTAAAGACTATTTTAGTTCAGACTGAAATAAAAGCTAACTAACATTCTTGGTGTGTCTCCTTCCTTTGTGTGATTAGCAGATATGGGGAAATTCTCCCTCAGAGAGAGACTCCATTACCTTTCAGCACAGTCCAGTACCTGCTGGGATATACTTGGAATGTGATATAAACAAAAAATAATCTCTCCCTTCCTTAGAACAGTTTTAATTTGTTCTGGACTAAAAGATGTGATCTGTAGTGGGGTTGTAGTGCCCAAGAATTTAAAGGTGACACTTCCATTGAAATTTTATTTTAGGATTACTATAACCTCAACTGATGTATCACTGCACAACAAAGATCAGAAACTGGTTGTACACAGGACAAACTCTCACCCTGCAGCTGACCAGCTGTAAGTGTTGGTTAGGACAGAAAGGCAATGTTAGACTGGATCAGCCAGTATTAACATTTGTTTTGAGATAAACGTATATTTGAAACAGCTTAACAACTGCTAGCAGCTGTCCCTGTGCCTTGAACACAGTAGTCTGCTATTCTGTCATTACCCAAACGTGAGAAATGCAGCTGCAAAAAGTCTTACTGTTGACCCACAGAAGCAACAGAAACAATCACAAGGACAGCTGGAGATCTTAGCTTCCTGCCTAGCTTCTGACATTTAAAAGGGACATTCTGACATTCAAAAGGGACTTCATATCACTTGGAAAGATGTTGAG